>PVKM010005195.1:27939-48965 GCA_004027735.1 Carollia perspicillata
GTCTCAAAGGTTCGCAAACTCTAAACTAGCAGAGGCTGGCCTCCATGTGCCTTGTATCTCTTTCTAAGCATCCCTGGCACAAGTGGTGACCAGTCTAAACTTATAACTCCCATCAGGTGGCCTCAAGCCTGGATAAGCAGTGGGCAGTCTTGACTTGCAATATAGCTTTAGGTAAGTGGCCCCAGACCAGGCACAAGTGATGACTGGCCTTAACTCACAGTGTGTTGCCCATCAAAGGGTCCCAAGACTGACATGAATAGCAGCTGGCCTGGATTCCCAGCCTAGCTTGTCCCAGGTGCCTCCAAGACAAGCTCAACCAGCCACTAAATGCAGATTGTTAGGTGGCTCCTACCATGTGCCCCAAGCAAAAAAAAAGCCCATGAGTGTCCAAGTTAAATTAATTATGGTATATACTATTAGGGAATATTAGTCTATAATTTCAAATGAGTTAAAGCCATGTTTATCAACTGGAGTAATGTTTATAATATAGTAAGTGAGAAGTGCAATGGTTGGTACAACCCCATTTTTGTAAAAAGAAACACCTAAGAATCTTGAGTACACGTATGCTTATATATATTTGTATGGTCTAGGGGAAAAATGTTACCATTGGTTTTCTGGGTGCGGGTTAAAAGGATCAGGAGTGAAATAATTAATTCTTTCTTTGTACAGCTTAGCTCATTTAATTATGTACCATTATCATGTGTTTGGTGTCTAATTAAATCATATTAAATACTAAAATGTGAAGTGGAAGAGTTAAACTTTATCTATGTTATAAATTCAAATAAACAAATGTCTTAGGACTGGAAATCCAGTCCACAACAAGTCACCTCTTCTGAAATGTTGACAGACACAAATGTGATCTAGTTATTTGGCTTGACTACACTTTGTCTTGCAACACCTCTCCACCTGCCTGTTTTTAACCACTTGCGAGGGAGAACAGCTTTGAACAGTTGGATGGCGGCAATACAGACACAGTGCCATTCAGGTGATAGCTGTTTTTAGCTGAAAGAATGTTGGTATATTTTTACTGAAGGTGTGGGAAAGCATTTGAGGTATAATAAAGTGTAAGTTTTTGTACAGCTGGTGTATAATATTCAGATTATGCTAACATTTAGTAATTATATATGCACATATAAAAATATTTGACACACAAAAAGAAGTGGAAAGTTTCAGTTAAATAATTAAAAACATAAAAAGTAATATGTTTGACTGATACCTTTTCCCCAAAATACTCCTAAAACAATATGAACACATTCACAAATTCAGCATAAAAGTCTCCTTCTTGTATACAATGTCAAAGAAATTTCATGTTTTTCCATTTAGAAATTCATGTGAATTTTTCATTTTACTCAATATATTATTTAAGTTTACTTTATAAATTTAAAGTTTTAAATTATGTACAAGTTAAATCACTTAACTCATCTTCAACTGTACCTCACTCCCCCAACCATTTCAGAAATTCCAAGGCCATGCACAGTGTTTGTCTTGTCACTTTAAACAGCCCAGAAAACAGTTGGGTACCCTCGAGGGCAGATGAATCTCACCTACTAAGAGAGAAATACCTGACACCAGAAGCCAAAGAGAAGTGAGATTGTTTCCTGACTCTCACTATATTCTTGGATATTCCTTAAGTGATAAGAGGCAACTTTCTCCTAGGTCACAGCTGAGGCAAACACAGGCTAGATTCTCTCCAATCTCATTTCCTTTTCTGGGCAAATAAAACTATGTTTAGCAGCTTCCCTTGGAGGAAGATTGGAACCTTGGTGTCTTGCAGCCTGTCAAGGCCTGGCAGGTCCACTCCAGATTCAGGCAGATGGAAGAAAACGTGTGGAGTCGTGGGGATGCCTTTACATGCCTTTATTCAAGTGGGTGAGCCATGCACACTGCAAACTGCAAGTGTCCATTGGGAAGCCCCTATCCCCTTAAATACTAGAGACAAACAAAGCTGGCAGAGAGCCAAGATATTGTATAATGTAGTGTGATTCTGCACATGTGAGCCCACTTAATGTTTTGGGAACTGTTTATCAGACCCAGGCTCAAGGCTATGAGAACACTGCTTATCAGACCTGTTCTCAAGGTTATGGGAAACTGCTTCCCTTAGTTGCCTAGACACTTGGGTGAGGAAGCTAGACTGCTTCCATTTACCCTACACATGGGATCAAGTTCTGGCCAATTAAATGTTCATGGAAGTTTTGAACTCCATTTCCAGGAATAGTCACAAAATGTACTGCAACATTTTCCTTACTCTTAACATCTTTGCTGGTTAAATGCAAAGTAGTCAGTGGATCATGATTTGATAGAACCAGGTAGAGGATGCCAAGTGAACATCTTGTCTTGTAAGACACTGAGATCACACACATATACATTATATTATAGCAATCATTATAGCAGCCCTAAACAGATCAAGTTTTATTGATGAAGAAACTGAGTTCGGTACTTATTCAATTTTCCATAGCTAAGTGGTAGAATCAGAATTTAAACTTAGTTCTTTCTGATTCTTAAGTAACTGCAATATTAAAATGGGTTACCTATAGGATTTTAAGTATTCAAAGGCTCTATTTTTAAGTTTGCTGTTAGTAACACTATTTGGGAAACTTGGTTAGTGTCCTGGAACCAGCTTTTCAAAGTGTGGTGTTAATCTACAGGTGTGAAGGGATTTTTTTAATCACACTCGTATGCTGATTAAAACTATCTTCTGGGTAGAATAAGTGAGGGTTTTAAGTGTGTTTTTTATTGTGGTAAAATATACATAGTGTCAAATTTACCATTTTAATCCTTTTTAGATATACAATTCAGTGGGATTAAGTACAGTCACTTTGGTTTTGCAACTGTCACCGCATTCATCTCCAGACGATTTTCATCTTCCCAAACTGAAACTCCTTACCCTTAGCTGTCTTCACTCCTCCCCTTCCCCATACTTGCTGGCAACCACTATTCTACTTTCTGTCTCTATGCATTTGTCCCCTAGGAAATTCATCTATATGGTATTACAACATAAGTGCTCTTTTGTGATTGGCTTATTTCGCTTAGCATGATGTCTTCAAGTTTTATCTGTGTTATAGCATATGTCAGAATTTCCTTCCTTCATAAGCCTGAATAATATTCTATTCTATCTCATAGCACATTTTCTTTATCCATTCTTGAGTTGCTTTCATCTTTTGGCTATTGTGAATAATGCTGCTGTGAACTTGGGTGTACAAATACCTGTTCAAGTAGTTGCTTTAATTTTGGGGGGTATATACCCAGAAGTGGAATTGCTAGATCATATCACAAGTCTGTTTTTAATTGTTTTTGAGGAGCCACCATACTGTTTTTCATAGTAGTTGCACCATTTTGCATTCCCACCAGCCAACACTTGTTATTATTATTATTATTTTGGTTTTTGGATAACAACCATATGAATGAGCAAAGTGGTATCTTGTAGCTTTGATTTGCATTTTTTCCAATGAAAAGTCATGTTGACTACCTTTTCATGTGCTCATTGATCATTTGTATGTTTTCTTTGGAAAAAAATCTGTTTAAGTCCTTTACCCATTTTTTAATTGGGTTGTTTATTCTTTTTGTTTTTGAGTTTTAGGATTTCATTAAAAATTCTGGATATTAACCCCTATTATAAATATTATTTGCAAATATTTTCTTTGATTTTGTGTGTGGCCTTTTCACTTTGTTAAAAGTGTCCTTTGATGCACAAAAGAATTTAATTTTGATGAAATCCAATTTATTTTATTCTATTTACTATTTTGTTACTTGAGCTTGGTGTCATATCCAAGAAACTATTTCCAAATCAATGTCATGAAGCTTTTCCCCTGCTTATTTCTAAAGAGTTTTATGGTGTAGGTCTTTGATTTGTTTTGAGTTAATTTTCATTATGGAATAAGGTAAGGTTATGACTTCATTCTTTTAAATGTGGCTATTCTATTTCTCCCAGCACCCATTAGATTGCCCTGGTCAAAAATCATTTAAGCATATATGCACATGCACTATATTCTGTTTAATTAGTGTATATGTCTGTCTTTATGTTAGTATCATGATATTTTTGTTACTGTAGCCTTGTTGTAAGTTTTAAAATCAGGAAGTGTGAGCCTTCTAACTTTGTTCTTTTCCAAGATGATTTTTGACTATTTGGGGTCCCTTATGATTCCATGTGAACAAATTAGATTTTTAACAGCTATGAATTTAGATCACATTTAGTTGTTCTAAACACTAGAGCTGTTTTGAGAAAATAATATTAAAAATTGTGGGGTTTTTTGGTTCAATTTTTAATTATATGTCAATGGAAAACATCTCAAGGGGTAAACAATGTCAAGTGCTTAGAACAGTGCCTGTGCACAAGACAGGACCAGCGAATGTGAGTTGTTATCACTGCTACTCCTAAACACCATTTGTAGTGAATTTTTAAATTCACTACACCATTTGTAGTGAATTTTTAAATTTGTAGTGCTTTTTAAAAATAGGCCTCTGTTTCACTGCCAACCGATACTGATTTCTATTAGATAGGAGCTGGCATGCCTTCTGTAACAGATTAGGGTTTAAGGAGACAATTACTCATACTTGACTCTCTCCTTGAAGGAATGGCTTTTATATTAATCTCTTAATATGATATGTAATTTGCTTCCTGAATTAATTTCTTGTGCTGTGTAACAAGTTTTTCCATATTCAGTTGGAAAGTGACACAAATGTATTATCTCACACTTTCTGTGGGTTAACAGTATGGGTTTGGAACCCAGGTCCCCTGCTCAGGGTCTTACAAGGTTGCAGCCAGGGTTTTGGCCAGTCTGTATTCTCCTGTGAAGGCTTGGGTACTTTTCCAAGATCATGTGGCCATCACCAGAATTTAGTTCCTTACCATTGTAGGTTGAGGTCTCCATTGTGTTGCTGTCCGCAGAAGGCCAGTCTCAGCTCCTGTGAGGCCACTGCAGTGCCCTTTCCCAAGGCTCTTTGCCAACATAGATCTTCTAGATCAGAAACGGTCTGCTAAGACAGAGTCTTATATAATGTAGCATAGCAGGGAGTGACTATTCCATAACCTTGCTCCTGAGTCATAACCTCATTGAGGTAGCGATTATTTCATCATATTAGCAGGTCCTGACTACATTCGAAGGGGTTATATAGGGTGTGCACACCAGGAAGCAGGAATCTTGAGATCATGTTAAAATTCTCTCAATCACCATACTTGATTTAGCTTATAAAATAAAATAAGATCAGCCCATACCAATAAAAATTAATTAATTAATAAATTAAAAGAAACTAATAAATTAATTAAAAATAAAAAAATAGTTATTAGGGAATTTAAAACAAATTTACATTGATCATATAAAAATAAATGTTTAAAAATTCTAGTATTTTCTGTCTGGTGAGGAAGTAAAAACTAATAATCTTTTAAAAATCATATGTCATATTCCAGATACTTATATGTACTGTTTTATGTAATCCTCATAAACCTACTTTTAAATGACTAAGATAGAGTTTGACCTCAGGTCTCACTCCCAAATCTTGTTCTAACATGGGAGCAATTTTTTAATACATATGTATATTGAGAAAACAAATCATTACACTTACTTTAAATATGAGCTGTGTGTCTGAAATACTACAAATCAGCTCAGGTTGGGGCAAGTTATGTTATTAGTTGAGAGGTTTGGGGATTCCTATGTTAAAGTCATCTTTTCCAAATGGCTGCACTATTTAGAATGCAGAGTCTTGCTTTTTTTCCTTCCTTCTCAGATTACTTTGTGACTTTCTATTTCAATACATCACTGACAACGGCACTGAACTGGAACTAATGGCAGAAGGAGAAGCTGAAACTTCAGTGTCCAAGTTGAAGGTGGGTAAACACAGGTCTTCTACTCGAAGAGGCTGATGCAGCCTCAGAACAGCCTTGAATGCCGACTGGGCTGCGGAGTGACCGCTTATCTTCCGCTCCTCAGGCATGAAGCAGTATTTACTAGCAAACCAAAACAAAATGAGTGTTCCTGATTTTTCAAGTATGGATGCATTTAGATGATGCTTTGAAATGTGTTCTTATCGGTTTTTATTGATAAAATATTTTAAGAGGAAAAAGTAACTCGAGTAAAGATTTTGGTATCAGTCTTTTTCTGAGTGTGGCGTTTATGTCAAGCTAAAGGAAAGAAAGTGTTCAGAGGCTTGTGTTAAAAGGGTAGATAGGAAGCCTGTGCCATTTGGTACTAGGCCCGCTGACAGATTTACTGCCTGCTGGGAGCTGCCCCTGCAGCATGATGAAGCTGGCAGTTGAGGCCTCCAGAGCAGAGGATTCCCATGCTCGCGCACGTGCGTGACTGGCAGCGTCCAGGGTCATGGGGGCAGGCCTATGTTTACAGTCAGGTTTTGTGGGAAAAAAACATTATTTTTCTCTTATCCATCATCGTAAGAAACATCTCATTGTTTGGTTAGGAGACATTCCCAAATGACCAAACCAAAGACAAACATTGGAGCTTGAGATATAATTAATTGATTATGCTATATAACAGTTTAGTAGCATGAAAAAAATCACA
Organism: Carollia perspicillata; assembly: GCA_004027735.1. Classification (NCBI taxonomy): domain Eukaryota; kingdom Metazoa; phylum Chordata; class Mammalia; order Chiroptera; family Phyllostomidae; genus Carollia; species Carollia perspicillata. The sequence continues at coordinate 34,449 of PVKM010005195.1, forward strand.
AGTGCCAAAAGATTAAACCTGCTTGCTTGCGCACCATGTTAAATAAAAAAGCGCTCAATGTAAACTAATGACTATTAGGGGGTGGACATGATGAGAATTTGTAAGTTCTTTCCCCCCTTCTGTTAGTAGTACTCATCATAACATATAATGCACAGTATTTCAAACATATTCAGTTTATAATGAGTTAACATTCAATTTAAAAACTCTTCTGGGTAATTGTTAGAGACATACTACTGAAATGCAATAATGCCACCTAAATTCATTAGAAATTGTAAATACATCTAGTCTAGAGGAAAAAGGGACTATTTTGGGAAGTAAAACTGTAGATTCAAGGGATCAGGTTGACAGAGGATTGGGTGTGAAAGCAGAGAGACCAAGATTGGAGCTAATGCGTGAGTGTGGAGGTCTCTGCACAGACAGTGGTGGGAAGCACTTCCTTCAATATGTACTGATATTCTATGATGATCCACACACTACTGACTTTCCTTAAGAAAAAAAATTTCAACCCATCTCAATACAGAGCATCTCCATTCTCACTCACTGTCAAAAAACATCTCCAATAGTTTAAATTGGTAGCTAACTAATAAGGCAGAAAATTTTTATAGAAATATATTGTGTAGTCAAATTGGTTGATAGCTATTCTGTTGCAAATATAAGATGTCTTAATCCATTTTTTCATTTTAATCTCAATTGTTAGATTCTATAATTCTTACAGTGGATCCTCTGCATTCCTTTCTGACTTTGAGGGCCCAGCAAAGCCTTGGTGCCGTCCCGTGGGTACTTAGTGAGTGTGTATCAAGTCACTGTGAAAAGGAAACTGCTCAGGCAATCATGCCAACACTTTTGTTTGCTTGTCACCTGGACTCCTAATGGCACTCTCACTTTGTGGCCAACTTCAAATGTTTCTGTTTGCTTTGATGTACCCAGGAGGAGCAGCAGAACTGACTTTGCTCAGGTGGGTGTGTTGGTGATGGGGACAGTTTTGACATCCCAGGATGATAATAATGAGCTGCTGCCAGGGATGGGAGTTGGCAGATCGGTGGTGTTAAGCTCCAAGTGACTTTCATATTTAACTCTTGGAGTATGTGAGTTTTTGTGGTAGGTGAGGATGGTGTTACAAGTTGATGAGTTCCGAGGAACTTCAAGACACAGAGGGAAAAGACCTAGACACAGCACTTTTAGGGGAACTCAGTTGATCTGCCTCTTATTTATTGTCTATAGTAAAATGCAAAAAAAAACCCACCACCCCACAACACACTAATACAGCACTTTTCATACTATATCATAATTATTGGTTTATGAGTCTCTTTTTAAAAACAAATTTAAAGCTTATTTTCTGTTTACATTTTTGTGTTCAACTCTTTTAGTAATATGTGAGGATTACAAAGTCCTACATGTTTTAATGTATCTTTATCCAATATTTAATGCCTGATGTTACCAGGTCTTCAATAATTATTAATTAAACCAGTAAAACAAATGAGTGCAAGTAGGACCTTCTCCTACTTTGTATTGGAAAACCATGTATATTTGTGTGTGGCTTTATTTAAATATCCTATATAATTTCATAATTATATATAATTATATATTTTTATAGAATACACATATATGGTATTTGTGTTTTTTTTTGTCTCTGGTGCATAATAGAATAAAGTTCAGTGTGATGGGTTACTTTAAAAATTTAAATGCAGATAAATTCCAGATAAACTGCCCAAGAACTTTGATTCTATAAGACCAATGTACAGTAACGTACCGTCAAGCTTGGTGTCCTACTGTTTTCAGTGGCTCTTGCGATGCTAATTCTCTGCAGACCTGTAGTTGCTCCCATATTTTAAGAAAAGAATGGGAAAAAAATCCAAATATTTTTCACTGAGAATGACTTCACTATCAATGAAGGGAGAATGGGATTTAAAGCCATTTGTATACCTTAATGAGAAAAGAAAGCTCGACCATCTTACATTTTGTTTTTCATGGAAGTTAACCTGATATGGCACTGCTCTGTCAGCTGCCTCCCACAGCCCTCCCTGTCCCCTCCCTCTCCGCATGCTGAGATGCAAAAAGAATTCAAACTTTAGGGCACAGTAAGAGAGTGTAGAGAGTGACCTAGGATGCACCTGCTCCAGAACAGGTTGCCTGCTCCTAAGCCAAGAGTTAATCCTGTTTCAGCATCTTTCTTTCAGAACCTGAGAAATGGGATGGAAAAGGCCAATGAACTTGTCTTTCCTCACCTGTAAGGCACACCAAGGGCACAGAGACTCCAGTTTTGTATTACACTGAGCCTATCCTTCATTGGCCTTGATGCTTGACCCCTTTGTCCGGAGCAAACTTTTATGTATTTCCTAAGATGGATTTTTCTTGTCACATCACATTAGGTCATTTTTAATTATCAAACAGTTCATTTGAACCTTCATCAGAGTTACAAGTTGCCTATTGTTGCCGATTTTACCCATGTTAGAGATAAGTTGAGTGGAGTGTTCATAACGTACACAGTTAGAATTTTTAATTATTTCTGAATTTGAGCAATAAAATACAAATATTTTGTAATATGCATGAGTGCATATTAAGTTTCAGAGTTCAATCTGATAGCTACTAGTAATTTATAGTCTTAGCTGTTATTAAATACTGCATATAGCACAAACTATAATCACAATGCATAGAAGGGAGTACTATGTGGATTTCAGAAATGAGAATTAAAAAATTCTCTATAGTTCACAGCTATTCACAATTTCCTCCTCCCACTTCCACATGAAAAAACTAGTCCTCAAATCTATTTATTGTCCTTAATATTTTAATTATCAACATTATTTTTTTCAGTAAAATATCAAACGTGGGGAAGTGATAACACATCTCTATGTCTGTTTATTAAAAAGCTTTTGAGAGATATTGAAGAATTTGTTGGGAAAGGCTTTAATGAATTTAGCCTGTCATTTAAGACACTTATTCCAGCAAGTTCATATTGGTACTGTCAGCATGGTAACATATAACATCACTTTTTTTGAGAGAGAGAAGCAGACAGACAGACAGGCAGACAGGCATTGGTTTGTATGTGCTCTAGCTGGGGACTGAACTGCTTTGGATTGGGATGATGCTCTAACCAACTGAGCTACCCTGCCAGGGCCTAGCCTTACTTTCATTTTCTATTATGTTGACTGGTGACGTCAAAGACAGTGCTGTTTACTTCTAAAAACTATCTAATTTATACTTTACTATGCACAAATCTAATAAGCCAGAAGATCATTTCATTCTGGCTTATTTCATGATTAGAAAAATCTAATCATTTTTCTAATAAGCCAGAAGATTAATCAAAAAGTTGACTAAGGCCCTGGCTGGTGTGGCTCAGTGGATTGAGCGTCGGCCTGAGAACCAAGGGGTCACTGATTCTATTCCCAGTCAGGGCACATGCCTGAGTTGTGGGCCAGGTCCCCAGTTGGGGGCACATGAGAGACAATCCCACATTGATGTTTCTTTCCTTCTTTCTTCCTCTCTTCCACTCTGTCTAAAATAAATAAATAAAATCTTTTTTAAAAAGCTGACTAAAGAGCTGTTACCAGGTTTGGGCTAGAGCCTGTGTTGACTGCTTCGTTTTCACAAGGAAGACCTGCATTAGAAATATATTGATGTGAGAACAATATAGTGAGTCTTAATGTAGTAAAAGGGAAATTGGTTAACAAAATGCCTTACAATGTTCATTTTTCAAGATAATAGTTTTGGGATATAACTGAACAAAATAGAACAATTGTTCCTGATGCAGACAGAAGCCTTCCGGCTTTTTCTCAGAGACGTGGACAGGGTACCGAGCAGATCACTTTCACAGAACCTCTTAGTCCAGGATCCATTTAGTGGGCAAAACATGTTATTCTGATGGGCACTTGAAGAAAATGGTAACTTCAACATAACCATGAAAGACTGTGTAAATAGTGCAAAAATTAATTCTATTTTTGAAAGCACCATATTCTTTGGCTTTTAGTAGGTAAGTTTATTTTATAGAGACACATTTTTACAGAGTTCTTGAAACTTTTAAATGAAATATTTTTTCCTTACTCACTAGATTACCAATTTATTACAAAGATATATATGGATACAAAGAAACTGCCAGATGAAGAGATATTAGGGCGATGCCTGAACAAAGGAACTTCTGTCTTCTTTGAGATGGGACCTGGCAGTGTGGCTCAAGAGAGCATTCTGGTTTCACAGTATAGGAGTTCTCCAAAAAAGGCTTAAGTTAAATATTTGAATTTTGTCCCAAGAGAAGCCTCAAGACCATTTATGTTTAATAATTGCGTACTGGATGAGAGGGAATGGAATAACAATTTACCACCACTACTAAAGCTTGATGTTCCTCAATTTTTTTCATGTAGTGACACCACCATTTACCAAATATTGCTATTAAATACTGAGTCCAGATTGCTGTTATTCAAAACCTTATTGAAGTTTGAACAAGTTGGTTGGTAGGGTTTTAAGAGGAAAAATGAGAATAAAAAATTTCCAAACACAGGAGTTGATCTCTACTAGCAAGGCAGACTTCTGGGATTTTAAACAGAATTGGGTGGCGAGGCACTCCCCTTTTCCAGTTTGTTGAGCACAGCAGGGTCTGGTTGGAAAAAGCTCATCATGACAAACATAGGCCTCACGTGATGATGCCTGCAGTGACCTGAGCAAGCTTTGCTTACTGGTGGTGTGCTGTGTTCAGCCCCACTGCAGACTTGTGCAATGGGTTCTATTTTGTTTCAGAAGTGTTGTTCCTCCAATGAACTATTTAACAGCTACTTTGGCACCTACCATTGAAACAATGTTATTCACTTACATTTGTATAGTGTTTTAGAGCAGTTGTCTTCAAAGCGTGACCCCTGGCACTTTGCATTGCCTGGGAAATTGAAAGAAATTCAAACTCCCAGGCCCCACCCAAGATCTGCTGAATCAGATATTCTGGGAGTGGGGCCCAGTCACCTGGGTTTTAACAAGCCCTGGAGGTGATACAGAAGTGTACTAGGGTTTGACAACCACTGACTTAGAGTTTTTGGTGTTTCATTTTGTTATTAGGTAGTAGGACAAAAACCAATTTTGTTTTTCAGAAGAATCTAAGGCTTAGGTAAGTTGACAGATGTGCTCAAGCTCATTCACCTCTAAGTGACATAATTTGGACTTGATTCATCTTTTTGTTTCAAGTCTTACTATTCTTTCCACCCCAAGCTTGCCATCCGTTTGTCACAGTAACTCCAGCTATGAGAACTGGGGCTTGGGGAACAGACCCTGGCTCTCACCATACCGCTTGGTGAGGGTGAATGCTGTCTGGAGTTTAGGAGTGACTGGCTTAAAGGGGCGAGACTGTTTTACTTTGCTTTAAAAGTGGGCAGGCAGGAAATGTGAGTCGTAGCTTAGCTGTGATTCCTGTTAATTTCAAAAACTCAAAATCATGGTCCTGGAGATGCAGACTGGGGATGCTAGTCCTCTAGTGAGACGCCCACCACAATGGCTATGTTACTTATTACTGATCCAGACTATCCTTATTGTAGGGACAATAGTGTATAAAGGGCCCAGCGTATTTCAGTTCCAGACTGAAAGTGTAAACTCACTCAAACTGGGCAATAGGATGCACACTGCAGAGCAGTTAAAATGAGATGACTTAATTCATTACATACAACATCCAGTATTTGGGAAAAACTGATCACAATTTGCTTTCTGTGCTGATGCCACTTCAAAACCAGTCCTGAGAAACTATAATTATAGCAAAGTTCCCCCAACTCATCTTTTCTTTTGATTAGAAAAAATCTTTTCCTTGTAAAACATCAGTTAACATAAAAATATTTAAAATTATTTACGTTATATTTACACACTGTTACCTCATTATTTTGCCTCTGAAATATACATTTTGAAGTGTGAGATACCTGACTTTCTGAACAAATCTTGTTTTGGAGTGGAAACAAAAGACAAATCAGACTAAATTTTAAGGATAAGTCATAAATTTTAAGGATAAGCTTCTTTTTTGGTTAGCATTTTTAACAGGTGTTTTCTCTCATCACCTATTCTGTAACTTCAAACCTGATTTCAGAAAAACTGTATCACAAATTTGAAAAAAAAGAACAGTTTCTTATTTGGTCGCTTTTTGCAATGTGATATTTAAACTGAAAAAAATAATGATTATGATATCATTTAATATAGTAGTTTCTAAATACTTATTACATAAATTCATCTACATGTTTTTGTTTAATTTTCAAAATAAAAGTGTGATTAATTTTATGTCTTATCTCAGTGAAGATACTGTGGGTTAGGGGGTGGCATGAATTTTCAAAGCTGAGTGGCAAGACGAGCTCCCGGACTCGAAAGGCTGTTCACTTTCTGCTGTACTGAACCTGCCCCCAAAGACACAGTGAGTTATGCTTATGGGCTCTAACTAACGCGAACACTTTAATGGTCAATGCATAGGGAATTTCTCTTATATCTATGCTAAAATTATATGTAAAAAATTAAGAAATAATCTCAGTTTAAGAAAAAAACTGTAATATATTGTTCCACGTTGTTCTTGAAGTAGAGTAACTATTTTGTGGATAACCTAGCTAACACTCAAACTCCTTTGGGGCTCTTGCCCTGGGAACCTAAAACCATGCTGTGAAAAAGCTGAACATCCACATGGAACAGCTGTAGCTAAGTGTTCAAACCAGTGCTCCAGCCGGGCTCCCTGGCATTAACCACCACACCACACATGTGAATGAAGGGTCTTTGGGTAATTCTAACCCCCAACCTTCAAGCCACTGCATTTGATACTGAACTGTCCCTACGAGGCTCTTACATGGCAGATTCATGAGAAAATGAGTATTTGGGGTGGTTTATTATGCAGCAAAAGATAACTGGAAGAGTGCATGTTCAGAAAAAAAGTACAGCGGTATTTCATATAATTATAATAAGAGAAAAAGTATACTGCATATAGGCAAAATACTTCTGAATGCTAGACTGCATAAATGTCTAAAATTCATTAGAAAACCATATTTTAGACAAGATAAAGAAAATCACCATTTCTGAACATTCTTTGCTTTTGTTCTACACCACAATGTCCAACAGCATTTTAAAGATCTTCACCACTTCTACTTCCCAAAGTCCCAATTCTACCAAGACCCTTTGGGTCTCCTGTAGGTCCCTTTTTGGAGCCTGAAGAAAAAAATGGTATTTTCAAGAAAACCAATGAGCCCTTTGAAAGATCAGTATGAAAACTCCTGGCTGCAGATAGGAGCTAAAGTGGGCTGAGTAGACGACCCTCCTGAAATAGAGTGGCTATTTCAAATGCCACAGAATTATGGTTTTATTTATTTATTTATTATATAATTTTTTATTTAAATTGTTGTTCAAGTACAGTTTTCTGTCTTTTACTCCCATCCCAGCCCACCCACTCAGCCCTCCCCCCTCCCTCCCATTTCCACCGCCCTAGTTTTTGTCCATGTGTTTTTCATACTTGTTCCTGTAAACCCTTCCCCTTTTCCCCTGAAATTTCCTCCCCTCTCCCCTCTGGATACTGTCAGCCTGTTCTCTATTTCAGTGCCTTTGGTTATATTTTGCTTGCTTGTTTGTTTTGTTGTTTAGGTTCCTGTTAAAGGTGAGATCATATGGTATTTGTCTTTCATGACCTGGCTTATTTCACTTGCATAATGCTTTCCAGTTCCATCCATGCTGTCGCAAAGGGTAGGAGCGCCTTCTTTCTTTCTGCTGCTTAGAATTCCATTGTGTAAATGTACCATAGTTTTTTGATCCATTTATTTACTGATGGGCACCTAGGTTGCTTCCAGCACTTGGCTATTGTAAATTGTGCTGCTATGAACATTGGGGTGCATAGGTTCTTTTGGATTAGTGTTTCAGGGTTCTTAGGGTATAATCCTAGCAGTGGAATATTTGGATCAAATGGCAAATGCATTTTTAGTTTTCTGAGAAAATTCCATACTGTTTTCCATAGTGGTTGTACCAGTCTGTATTCCCACCAACAGTGCACTAGGGTTCCCTTTTCTCCACAACCTTTCCAACACTTGTTGTTTGTTGCTTTGTTTATGATGGCAATTCTGACCAGTGTGAAGTGGTATCTCATTGTGGTTTTAATTTGCATCTCTCTGATAGCTAGTGATATTGAAAATCTTTTCATGTGTCTCTGGATGCTTTGTATTGTCCTCCTTGGAGAAGCATCTGTTCAAGTCCTTTGCCCATTTTTTAATTGGGTTGCTTATCTTAGAGTGGATTCGTGTATGTTCTTTATATATTTTGGAGATTAAACCCTTGTCTGAGGTATCATTGGCAACTATGTTTTCCCATATAGTTGGTTCTTTTTTTATTTTAATACTGTTTTATTTAGCCATGCAGAAGCTTTTTATTTTGATGAGGTCCCATTTGTTTATTCTTTCCTTTATGTCCCTTGCTCTAGGGGACATATCAGTAAAACTGTTGCTGTGTGAAACATCTGAGATTTTCCTGCCTATGTTCTCCTCTAGGATTTTAATGGTGTCATGGCTTATATTTAAGTCTTTTATCCATCTTGAATTTATTTTTGTGTATGGTGTAAGTTGGTGCTCAAGTTTCATTTTTTTGCATGTAGCTGTCCAGTTCTCCCAACACCATTTGTTGAAGAGGCTTTCTTTATTCCATTTTATGTTACTGCCCCCTTTGTTGAATATTAATTGACCATAGAGACTTGGGTTTATTTCTGGGTTCTCTGTTCAGTTCCACTGGTCCATGTCTCTATTTTTATGCCAGTACCAGGCTGTTTTGATTACAGTGGCCTTATAATATAGTTTGGTATCAGGTATTGTGATCCCTCCTACTTTGCTCTTCTTTTTCAGAATTGTAGTAGCTATTCAGGGTCATTTATGGTTCCATATAAATTGTTGAAGTGTTTGTTCTATGTCTGTGAAATATGCCATTGGTACTTTAATAGGTATTGCATTGAATCTGTAAATTGCTTTGGGTAATATGTACATTTTGATGATGTTAATTCTTCCGATCCATGAACACGGTGTATGTTTCCATTTGTTTGTATCTTCCTTGATATTTATTTTTTAAATGTAGAATGTTTATTATTGGGTGACTATCAATCACAATAGGGACCGATGAATGTGAAGATTGAGAATTAACTTATATAAAGCACTCAGAAAAGCTCCTCACCAGAGTAAACACTATTTGAGTATGTATTATAATTATGATGACCAAATCTGTTGTTATTTATTTAAATATTAAAGTAATGCTTACTTGTGATTTTCTACTCTGGGTCGGGGGAGATTAAAAAACACAGTAGTATATCTATTGTTCAACAATTAGGGAATGACTGTGGAAGCTTTCAAAAGAAATAAACACAGTCTGGAGAGAAGGTTTTTCTAAGGGTTTAGAGCCCTGGTTAGCTGTTGGCCCTGGAGACACTGCTGGCAGTAAGTTAGGCTTTCTGGAATATCATGCTATCTTTGGAGCCCAGCCCAGGGCAAGATTCACACTGGCTTTCTAATTTTGGGCAAGTCTGTTGCTCATCTAATTCTTATGTTGCAGTAGCCGAAGACTCTGTGACTCTCACAAAAATAAAAATAAAATAAAGCTCTGTACAAAGTTAGAGGACAGTCCACACTGCTCACTTACGACACCACCTACAGAGGCTGGGGTTCCGAAGAACCACCCCCACCACGCCCTAGGCTTGCTAGTTCCCCAGGAGGAGTCACAATGGAAGTAGTTATACTCACAGTTACGGTTTATCTCAGTAAAAGAATGCAGATAAAAAATCACCGAGCGGCCCCAATGTTCATGGCAGCACAATTTACAATAGCCAAGTGCTGGAAGCAACCTAGGTGCCCATCAGTAAATAAATGGATCAAAAAACTATGGTACATTTACACAGTGGAATTTTATGTAGCAGAAAGAAAGAAGGAGCTCCTATCCTATGCGATAACATGGATGGAACTGGAAAGCATTATGCTGAGTGAAATAAGCCAGGTCATGAAAGACAAATACCATATGATCTCACCTTTAACAGGAACCTAAACAACAAAACAAACAAGCAAGCAAAATATAACCAAAGATACTGAAACAGAGACAAGCTGACAGTGTCCAGAGGGGAGAGGGGAGGGAATTTCAGGGGAAAAGGGGAAGGGGTCACAGGAACAAATATAAAGGACACATGGACAAAAACTAAGGGGGGTGGGCTGGGATGGGAGTAAAAGACAAAAAACTGTACTTGAACAACAACTAAAATAAAAAAATAAAAAAATAATTGAACTAAAAAAAATTACCGAGCAGAAGAGATTCATGAGGCAGGATCCAAGGAAGTCCCCACCCAGCAGCTTTCAGTTACCTTTTCCTCACAGTGTCGTGGGCGGTGTTACTTTACGTTGATGATGTGTTACAGTGCACACGAGTACTGTTGACCAGGGAAGTTCACCTGAGGCTTGTGTTCACCTGAGGTTTTGTTGGGGTTTTATGATGGAGTTGGCTGCCTGAGTGTCTTCCCTTTAGTTTTTAGCCTGTCTGGTGGTGGAGCTGACACCTTTTGCTTCTAGCCCTCCTTGGGGTGGTAGATACTGTATGGCCCAACCCCCATCATAAGTCACGTTGTTAGAATGTCTGGTGTGGCCAACAGCCCCAAGTTAATAAACGCACTCTCCTAGAGGTCATCTCCCAGGGGTTGAGGACAAAGTCTGCTCCTCTTGTTGAGTAGGATTCTTTTCTGCATACCATGAACAGAACTAGCTTGAGTGAGTGAAGATTGGATTAATTTCTTTACCTTACTCCCTGCAAGGAGAGAAGCTGGTTCTTATCACCCAATAGGTGTAACAAAATACGTGGTTTATTGCCTCCTCTTAAATAGTTGTCACGTTTCGGTGATAACTTTTAATGTTTTATCAGCAGGGAAGTGATCGAAATGCGTGGCCGATTTGACTCAGCTTCTTCAGAATCCTTTCCAACGTAAATGTTCTGGTTCGCGCGCAGGAACCTGGGATCCAACACAGTTATGAAACTGTGGAGCTTCTCCTCGTCTTCTCTGTGTTACACCAGCCTTGCTCTCGCATCCGTCAGTGCTGCCCCTTTCCTTCGCCTACACATCATAACCTTGTTTTCCGTCCTGTCCACCACTGGCTTACAGGGCGCAAACATTAATTAGAGAATGATACATAGACATACCTTTTTTCCAAAACGAGCTTAGTGAATGACTTGATTCAAAATTATTAGCACTGAATTATCTGCTTTAACTGAAGGTTTTTGCTTTACCTTGTTCCCTCTCACTTACTGATTCAGAGTTTATTAGTCTCCTGTGATGTGCCAGGTAGTGATGTGCACACAAATATGAATGCAATATATCTCCTTCATCCGGGGAGGACCTCATAACAATACCCTTGACCTCTCTTCTCATTTCTCCACTCCTGACTTTCCTGTGTTATGTTAGTCTTTAGGATGGGGTAGAAAGTGCTGGGAAAGTGAATGCATGTGTACCAACGGGTCTCTAAATGATTCACTCACCTCCACCATTAAGAACTGCTGTTAGAAGTTTACAATATGAAGGGAGGGAGGGGTGAAATAAATAAATGTTACAACCCTCCAGGTACAATACTAATAGGGGTATATTTAAAATATTAGTAATTAAATTAAAGTGTTTGGTTAACATTTTTGGAGCAGAAGCAAATTAGGGAAATGTCTCTCTATTAAACTTCCTAGTAGATAACATTTTACAAAAAAAAGAGAATTAAAAAAATGAAGAGATGTCTTCAGTTACTTTTAAAGTTCACTTTTCTCTTTCTCTTATCTTTTTCTGTTTTGTTTTATGAGTTGATGTTTGTCAGGCACTTGGCATGAGTCATTTTTATGATTAAATTGAATGGTGAGTTTTTAATAGTTATGGGTGTTCTAATTATGGACTAACATATAGTTCCAGGGGAGAATGAATTTAGCTTCAGAATAGTAGAAAATTTAAAAATACAATTGTTCATTGTAACACTGTTCACAGGCATTTCACTGTAAGAAAAATAAAGCTTTTTTCTTTTTCATTAAAAATAAATCTATATAGATGTAGTCTGGAGAGGATGAAAGTGTCGGTTTTTACATTTAAGGATTTGTGCTTCATGAGCCTTGATACATTAATGCTTCCTCTGGGGCTCTTCTGGATGAGCGCGAAGCACAGGTGGCCCATTGAATTTATAGACACAATAACCGAACGGCAGAAATAAGAGGCCAGAACATTTGTGGCACATGGGATGCAGCTGGCTTGGCTGCTTAACAGCCACCATAAATTTTCCGTGACACAGCCACTTACCGAAATATAGGAGACCTTCTTTTTCCTGGGATCCCAACCTACTGTTTTTTTCACTCTTCCCTTCTTCCAGCACAGAGTAGAAAAGGCTCTGAGAGATGCTTTGTCAAACTCTGAAATGAGCAAATTAATTTACAATAATTTATAACGTTGAGGAGCTCCTTGAAATGAACATCTGTTAACTGCAACTTCACTTTACAACATTGTAAAACTCGGATGAGTTAAATGGTTTAGGGGCTTGGAAATCTGAAAAAAGTAAAGTGCCTGTGTCTGAAGAAAGTTTGAAGAAGTCAGGGAACTTGTGCAAATTAAAATGGTTATGTTATCATCTAAATTATAAACACTACTTGGGGGTGGGGACAGCGTGCTTTGGCTGGAATATCCTCAAGACCATTGAGATATCTGTGGCTAAACATTATTGAGAATAAAAAAATTGATCACACACACACACACTGTCTAAAACTTAAAAAGCATAGAATTAGTCATTGGCAAATTACTTACAAAGATTTCCCTGCTGCTTCAATTTAAGCTAGTGCCATGCTCTACATGGAGGCACTTTAGGGCACCACTATTTCCAATAAGGATATGGTCCTGGAAAGAGAGAGGAGAGATGGAGATATGAGAGAAATGGTAAAGTTGGAGAAAGAGTGAGATATGAAGCAAGTTAAATGAGAAATAGGCAATGAGAAAAAAGGCAAAAATATTGTTTCTTCAACTTTGCCTCTTATTTGCAAGCAAGATAATTTATTACTATATTTTTTGTTTGCTTTTTCTCTATTATTTTTCACCAGATTCAAACTTGTAGCCAGACTCTGGTGCTCTTAGGAAGTGTGTTTAGAGGGTAAAAGTAGAAGTTATTTGCAAACAACCTGTGTTTTTGGATTTTGTTTTCTACAAGCTTGAATCTTTAAAGAGAGTGAGGTGGGAACCAGGGACCTTCAGTGAGGCTGGGGTGCACCTGGAAGCCATTTGCTCTCCAACGGGGAGGTGGGAAGCCCTCCAAGGGCGATGCCAACAAGATGGGCCCTAGAGGTGGGTGCCTCTGTTTCCAGCCTCAGCCAAGATTCTCTCTCATTACTTGTGGCACAAGGGCAGCATGTCGCCAGGGCCCAAGTGAGCTTGAACAAGGACATCTCTCTGCCTAGCTGGTCAGACAGAAGTCCCGAGGAGCCTTCCTGATGTGCTGACACTGCACGGGACTTCTGGACACTGCAACCGCTGTATGGAGTGAGGAATCCCTCCAACAGTGACTGATGGAGAATTCTCCCCTTTGAACAGGACGAGGACTCAGAGTAGGTTGTGTAGTTTCACCTTCCTCTTGGCTACATTTGCTTTGTGGGCGTGGAACTTCATTTTTTAATAACTCCTGAGTTCATTTCACACATTTCTGGCATCTCATTTCTGAAAGAGAAAATATTCACAGATATATCCATACTCATAAACATATATGCATTATGTTATTTTAAATCTGTCTTTTCCTCAAAATGATTATAGATAATCTAGACAATTTGCTTGGGAATATTATCAATCAAGTTATAATCCTTCCACAATGAGCAATAAAATATAACTAAAGAATATTGTGGGCCAATTGATTTGAGAACAAGAGCTAAATATAAATTTAGCAATTGTTTAAGACAAAAAGTCTGTTTACAAATTAAGAATACACAAGTGATGTGTGTTGGATATTTGATATTTTCATGAGCCAACATAACATAGCAGGTAATAAACCCAAGCCCTGAGGCCAGACATATTTGAGATTCAACCCAGCTTTTCTTATTGCTCTCTGGATAACACTGGGCAAGTTTCTTAATTTACTTTTTCCCTTGTTGTATAGGGTTACTGTGAGGATCCTGTTAAAGCAAGCTGAGTCACTTGAATAGTGCCCGGTGCAGACTTGATGTTTAAGAGTTAATAATGTTAACTAGTTTACTTGCTTATGATGAATCCTGTTTTGGAGAACTTAGGATATACTCATGTGAGACAAACAATTGATGTACTCACAGCAAGCCATGATTTTTGGTTCATTTAGGTTAGACTCCTACATAGGAAACCCTAACAGAATACAATTTAGCATTGTTACCATGTGTACCCAGCCATATACATCTATACTTCTTTAGGATATGTTCTAAGATGAATCATTTACAACTTTGAACTGATATTTCTCCAGACCTACAGTGAAAAGTGAGATGGTATTATTCAATTAAAATATATCAGCACAGTATTTGTTGGCCTGTTTTGTGCAGAAGTAGTAATGGATTGCACTG
>PVKM010005196.1:0-10235 GCA_004027735.1 Carollia perspicillata
ACAGTCACTGAAATATGAATGGTGGAGGAGATAAAAGTATTGTATCAGTGTTAACCTTACTAAAGTTAAATGCGCACTTTGTTATTGAAAGAGAAAATCCCAATTTTTAGGAAGCTCATACATGTACATGAAGTACTCAAATGTACAGAGCTTTGATGTATGTAACTAAGCCCCAAATGATTAAAATATTATATATAATAAATGTGAAACATAAAATATAAGTATATTGTATACAGAGAGTGTGAGCACAGATAATAAAGCAATGGTATAAAATGCTGTTGGTGAATCTGGTAAAGTTCATGTGGTATTCTTGTATTACTCTTATTCTTGCAAGTTTTCTGTAAATTGAAATTATTTCTATGTTAAAAGCATAAAGTTAATATTTTAAGACCAGTAGCATAAATTAAATCAGGCTACAGCCTTTAAGTAAGACTAGGCTAAGGCGAAGGCTGAGGTTATAAAGGAGAAATAAATGTTCCACCAGGGCAGGAGCCTGCAAATTTTGTCAAAGGCCAAATAGCAAATATTTTAGCCTTTGTGAGCCGACAGGCTCTGTCACAAGTACTTTGCTCTGCCACTGTAGTGGTAAAGCAGCCATAGACACTATGTAAATGAATGGACATGACTGTGTTCCAATAAAACTTTATTTACAAAAACAGCCAACGGGCTGGATTTGGCTCAGGGGCCATAGTTTACCAAGCCCTGAACTGAATATTTGGGCAAATAGGATATGGCTTACTCCCATTCCGCAGGGCCCCTACCTGTCTCCCTGTGGCAGGCTTCGTCTTTAACCCCTGCCTCTCTGGACACCCTCACCACTGTCTGAATGCAGTGATTGACATCAATCTCCACTCCCTTCAGGAGAAGTTGCAGAGGGAAGCCCCCTCACCCACAGGTTTCTAGAAGAACACAGACAACACTTCCACATTCTGCAAGAACAGGCAAGAACGTCATTACAAATGCCAGCCTGGAAATGAAGGGGCAGAAGTTCCCCTTACATACACAGACAGGGGAAGCTTGCTCCTCAGAAATCACACCCCGAACTGTACAGTGAATGTTTTGCTTTATTTAAAGAAAAAAAAAGTTTCTACTTAGATCCAGTGTCCTACCCTGAAGTGTCCACATGTGATGGGCACCACCACATCGAGATATGAAGTGAGAGGTGGGAAAGGACTGGGAGAGGAGAAGGGAAATAACTCTGAGTAAGCACGGATAAAAGGCCTTTGCTGATGCAACCACTGTCACTGGGTTGTTACCTTCATGTTCCCCTGCTGGTCCCCTTGGCGTTCTCACAGTCATCTGGCTTCTGCCCTGTCTCACTGCACTTCCTGTACTGTGTTATGGGCTCCCGTGGAGAAAACAATGCACCTGCCCCCCACCACCAGCTTCCAGAAGCCCTCAGAGAGGGATGTAGACTTGCTGGAGCTCAGCCAAATCCACTTGCCAACTCAGAACCACCACCTACCCCCAGCCCAGCTGTTGGGCCTGTCCCAGGGAACTCCTTCAAGATAATGGCACCTGCCCAGGGCCCCAGGACTGCTGGCTTCTTGAGAGGCAATTTTATTTGGAAGGCAATGAATCCCCAGGCAATGCAAAAAAAAAAAAAAAGCAAACAAAAAGTCTGGAGCATCTACTGTGGCTGACTTTGGAAGTGAGTGGAAGACAGTGGAAACAGGAAGGTGGAAGTCAGTTCTCTCTGACCAGGTCCCCTCACTCTTTTTTTACCTTTGTCTTTCTCATTCCACTCAGTAGAATTCACAAAGCGCCTGCCAGGGCCTTGGCAGACGCAGAAGTGAAAAACATGGATGCAACCCTGCCCAGTGGAACTTACCTCTGGTGTGGGGTCCAAAGAAAGAACAGGCAAATTACCTTAGAGTGAGCAGTGGTTCTCAAACTCAGTGAGCACCGCCGTCACCTGAAGGGCTATAAAGCACAGATTTGGGGGCCCACCCCAAAGTTTCTGGCTCAGGGCTTGTGAGTGGTGCCTGAGAATCTGCATTTCTAACCAATGTCCAGGTGATGCTGATGTTGCCAAAGGACCAGACTTTGAGAACCACCGCACTACAGCATGACTCATGTGTGAAGGTGGAAGTATGGGGTACGATGGGAGCTTATAAAGGGGGATCTTACCCAGACAGACCAGGGAAGCTTAAGTGGGAATAAGTGAGGTAAAATGTGTTCCAGGCAGAGAAAAGCACATGCAAAGAGATGACAGCAAGACTGCAGCATATGTGAAGAGCAGCAAACTACTGTCTGTGGTCCAAATCTGGCCCACCATCTCTTTTTGTAAAGTTTGACTGGAGCACAGCCACACTCATTCATTTACACTCTGTCTGTGGCTGCCTTTGTACCACAATGGCAGTTTAGCAGTTGTGACAGAAATCATATGGCATGCAAATGTTTATTTCGTATCTGGCCCTTTCTTAGACCCCAGTCTAAAAGGTCTTTCTGAAGTTCTGTTCAATACAGTACAGTAGTCCCCCCTTACCTGTGAGGGATACATCCCCAAACCCCAGTGGAAGCCCGAAACTGTGGCTAGTACCAAACCCTATATATACTATGTTTTTCCTAGATATACATACCTATGATTTACAAATTATGCACAATAAGAAGTTAATAATAAAACTGAATAATTACAACAATATAATAGATAAAAATTACGTGGACGTACTACTCACTTGCTTCAGGGGATCCCTTGCTGAAGCCGTCGCATAGGCTTGGTGCTTTCTGGCACCACACGCCGCTGTCAGTCGCAGCACATTTTCTGTCATGTGTTCCACCCACAAATTCGGTGGCTGATCCATCGCGACTGGGCACTTATCATGCACTGTGATAACTTTTGCAGTTTGTGCCGCAAAATTAGCAAGAATTTCTTTTTCTTCTTCACAATTTCACAGATAGAAGATTCATCCTTACTGTAGAGCCTAGGAACCTCAGCATATCGTTTTTTTTCTTCCTTACAATGAGTCAAGAACTTTCACCTTTTCCCATTTCGGAAGCACTTTATGGCTTCTCTTCAGCATCTGAATTGCCAATACATTACTCTCAAGCTTCGGAGCCGTTGCCCAGTTAAATAAGGGCTCCTTGAACACAAGCTCCGCGACACCAACACACTGGAAAACAGGCCTTAACGGTGGCGCGGCGTAAACAGCGTGGACACGCTGGACAGAGGGGTTGTCACATCCTGCGCGCGAAGGAGTGGTTCTCGCGAGATTTCCTCACGCTACTCAAAACAGCGAAATGTATAACTTACTGTGTATTTTTGGACTTTTTCATTTAATGTTTTTGGATCACAGCGGACCATGGGTAACAAAACCATAGTAAGCAAAATGGGGAGCTGTACATCCGAATTGTCCTGCCTAGTCTAATGTAGCTTTCCCAGCCCCACGTTCTGGAGGACTGTAAAACCGGGAGAAACGGTTCCCGAGGGTGACTGCGGAACCATCTTTGGTAACCTGTTAAAACGAGTTGAATCCCTGCGGACTAATTCAACAGTTGTCCTTGCTTTCAGGTTGGATTTTTTGAGACAGTCTCTGAACTGCGTCCCTGAATCCCCAGCATCCTCTGTAGCTGCCCAGCCCCCACCCCACTCTATTCCTACTTAGCAGCCACTGCTCATTTCCCTGAAGCCTAATGACTGTGCCAGTGAAGGCCACTGACAGGACTGAGAAAGCAATTTGTCAGCCTTACTATCCGTCCCACTGGGGATTGACCAGCACCATGGAGAAGGCTGCTCAGCACAAAATGTGAGCCAGGAATGCTCAGACAGAGCTTCAAGGTCAAAGAGCCCGTCCTGATCATCTGACGTAGCACTGCATAGAAGCAGCCAGCTTCTGGGTGACTGGGATGGTGGGGTCTCCACATCAGTCCCTGTCCCCAGCATATAGATGGTGGGAACTCATGAAAACCCCACAGCTGAAGACTTTTTTCTCCAAAGCTGAGTCAGCCATACAACCCAGTCACCTCCTCCGGCTTCCAGCGCTCACCACAGGTTTTTAAATCTGATAATATAAGGAATTTCATGTTTTCTAGACGGGCTTTTATGCACAGAAAAGTCTATTCAGAAGTTACTTTGGGTTGTTAAGAACAATATTAAATTTATTCAAGTTAATTGAACCTAATTCTTCCCTCAGTTTTTATATTCAACTTTATTATTTTATATATAATTCCAGCAAATTTCACAGTCACTTTTAGGAGCCTTTGGTTAAACATGGTCCCAATTACAAAATTAATTAAGCATTAAACATTTAAAATAGTATTTATAAATTTAATATATTTACTTTGTTAAATTATGTTTTTGTTTTTGTTAAAGTAACTCATGCACATAACTCACAGCCCAATAGTACAAAAAGCCTTATAATAAAAATAAGAGTTTCCTTACTGCGGCCCCCACCCTTGACTACCTGCTTTGTGTTTTTCCAGAGGCAGCTCCTCTTTACCCTTTCAGAGATTTCTTTTGGAATATACACTTCTCCACACTTCTAAATAATTATGCACATACTGCTAACTTTTTGTAGCTCAAATTGAGTCATTTTTCCTGACCTATAATAACAGAAAGGGGTTTGGCTCTCATGCCCCCTTCCTCTGTGGTTTTCCAGACCATCATCTTATCCAGTCTTTGGTTGGCGCTGTTCTCAGTGGTCACATCATTTGTCTCAGGTAAACGTTCTTCTCAACTGAGTATCGTGGACACTATGATTCTGTTCTATTTCTTATTTTTTATTTTCCCTGAAGTTGACAATCGTTTGCGTTTTAAAATTTTGCTTACAGTTTTTTAGTTCTTTGTGCATTTTGCCTTTTCTTCCCACAATGTCCACAAATCTCAATACAATATTTCATGCATTGTATAATGTCAGGATCTGACACTGATCTTTCACTCTTGGAGACCTCCCACCTGCAGAATTACATTCTCTGGCTTCCTGAGCTGGTCTAGGCCTGCTGCACATGGTCACTGGTGATTCTCTTCCCATGAGTATCATCCCTGTTTCCTGGGTCTCAGGTCTACCTCTTTCTTGGCTCACCCCCCTATTTTGTTGGGGCACATTCTCCAGTAGTTTAGCTGATTTAGAAGGATGGTATGATGGCCAGTGTGGTTTGGACAATCTGTCTGCCTTTTGAGTCTCACTGCTGGGGTCTCCACAGTTGTCCTCCCAGCCCGAGGTGCCAGACACCTCCCTTCCCCACAATCCTGGAGTCTTCCTCCACCTGTGCCTTAGGCCAGACTCCAGTTTTCTTAACACTATGTAATGTGTACGATAGAACACTTCAGAGTTATCTCCAATTTAAATCCTAACCATTCTCAAATCTCCAACATTCTAAAACAGAGCCCAGTGGCCCACTTTCTCACCGTAAAAGAAATTCAAGATATAGGAACTCAGCATTTTCAGTGTTTCTTTATAGGATGGACTGTTAATTCCGTGTTTTGACTAGATATATCCTCCACTTACTTCCCAAGAATGTATGCATGGTAGCTAGATGTTTTGATATTTCTGTGTCTGCAAATATCTTCTTTCTACCCTCACATTTAGGGTAGAAAGAAAGGTTTGTCTGGTAGAAAATTCTAAATTGGAAATGGTTTCCCTCCAAATTCTGAAGTCATTGTTCAGTTGTCTTCTAGTTTCTATTATGGCTATTGCAAAGTTGTGGCCCGTTTCAGTTAGTAATTCTTGAACATTCTAAAACTGCTTTCTAGCAGCTATACAGCCCCACAATTATATTATTCTATAGTACTGTGACTCCATGCCGATTTTCCTCCATTGCGCTGCGAAGGTGATGAGCCCTTTTAACCCAGACACACCTGTCCTTACAGACCCAGGAATGTTCTGTGCTCAGTTGTTTCTTTGGTGATTAACTCAGCTATGGGTTGGGTTTTTTTTTTTTTTTTCCTTGTTTGTTTCTTTCTAGAACTTCTGGTATTTGGATGTTGATTGTCCTAAATTGGTCTTCTGTTGTTTTGCTTTTATCTGTTTTTTTTTCCATCTCTATTACTTTGGTCATTTTTGGGAGGAGTTCCTCAGCTTTATTTCCTCTTGATTGCTTTTATTTATGCTATGATGTTTTTCATTTTCAAAAGCCCTGTTATATTTTCTGTATCTTCCTTTTTATCCCCCCGCCTTGTTCTTGCCCAATGGGTGCAATATCTGCGCGTACTTTTGATTATTGTAACAATCACATTATTTATATTTACTTTCCCTTTGTGGTCTCTGCTCCCTCCCAGTCACTGCTTGGTTTGTCTTGGTCCCTTGTCACCCACAGTAGAGCCTTTTTCAGATGTCTGGCAAACCTCGTTTGTCTGTTCATGTCCAAAAGTGGGTAAGTAAAGAGCAGATAAGAAGTCCTGAGTATATGGACGGGGCTTTGTCAATTTTGAGCTTCACTGAGATGGATCTGGCTGAGCTGTTACCGAGGAATTCCTGGTGCCACTATCTCTAGGTTTTCCCTTTTGGGCTGCTCAGATTGCCCAGAGTATAGGTACTCTTCCAGTCTCGTGCCACAGATGGAAGCTCAGCTCTCAGTGGTTCTTGGAACTAAATGGGGAAGAAACTGGGGTGGGTGTGTGGAGTAGGAGTCTGTGGGGGTCTCAGGGCTCATTGTACCATGTGCATGCATTCAAGTCTTTGTGCTCCTTTCTCTGACACAGTGCTCATGCTGTCACCTGAGGCTCTGTGTCCTCCGGTCCAGAACCTCTCTCTCTGTTTGATTCTGTTTAGAGAAGACACATCCATGTTCGTCCTGCCAGAGTTGCGACTGCGGCTGGGACCTAGGGCTCTAACTACTTTTAACCAGTGCTCCTCCTCTGGTCACCCCCTCCTTCCCCGGTTCGTGCTCTGGGCCGTTTGAGGGTTCTGTGGTTTAGATCAGGATATTCTTGGCTTTCTTCATTTCAGGCTTAAGATTCAGGATTAAGGTTTCTTGCATCTGCTAAGTAAATCAACATTAATCCATTTGCTTTTCAGCTTCCAAAATTTGTTACCTTTGTCTCCTGGCCTTTTCTCTCCATCCTTGTGGGCTTTTGTCTTTAAAAAATAATAACACCTTTGCTATAGTTTTTCTAAGGTTTCAAGAGAAAGAGAAGTTATGTGGGTGTTAAATCCGCCATCATTACCATCCTATCGCATTTTGAACCATACCAGTTGTCCAATTTAGCTTAAAAACTAAGTACTTAACCCCCGTAAAGCTATCAATTAATCTCATAAATTCAATGAATCTTAATTTTTACATGTTCCAATACTATTTAAAAAGTATCTTCAACTTAAAATCATAAATTTAAATAAATTAACTGAAGCATAGATATAAAGTTAGAATTATCAGACATGCCTTTATTCTAACAAACTAAATTATTTTTAAGTTGTGGAAATGATCAAATATTCACAGATCCCTTAAAGCAAAACTATTAATAGTTTTACTTTTCTTAAAAAATTCTACTCTTATATATCTGAGGTTAAAAAGATGCTAGTTATATAATCCCAAACAATTTTGGGATTGTGTTCCCAAATGTTTTGGGGGGCTGCTGTGTCCTTCACTGCTGTGATTTATTAACTACAGAGGAGGTCCCCGTGGGATAATGACTGGGTTTCTGCACTGAGGGCCCACAGCTTCCCACGTAACTGTGACGGGGACCATTTCTCAATTCTTTCATCTCTCCTCCGGGCAGATTTGCCACATCTATCCAAGCTGCAATACTGACTGAATTTCGTATTTCTTTGGCTTTTAAAAGATTTAAATTGTCTTTATATGTACCCCTGAAAACCTTTGAACTGGAGGGATTTCTACAATCATTTCTTCTTCAGTTAGGGCTAAGTTTCTTTTAGGAAATAAAATGACTTCCAATCACCCCCTTGAAATCCTCATTGGCTGCAACTTCTAGGCTTATTCTCCAGACATAATTAAAGGGAAAAACGAGAGAACCAAAGCAAAAACCAAAATTCAATATAAAGCAAAGTGTCTAAGGAGAGTTGGGCTCTGTTGCCTCCCTCCTTTCACACATAATTCCAGGGGGCTCTATTCCCAAATCTAAAATCATGCTTGGCCGGACTGCAAATCCACTTGGGCTTCCCACATGAAGGCAGAAGACAGTGCCTGTCTAACTGTGGGGCTGTGACTCCACATAGACCCAAAGTGCTCATGGGGCCAAACAGGGAGAATGGAAACTGCCTCCAATGTCATCTTCACAGGAGCCGCAAAGGGGCTCGCTCAATGGAAAGTAGCCGTGCAGACGGCCAACGACGGTTGGAGAAGAGCAAGGCTGCCAAGGCTGATTCTGAACACTGAGAATGTGCTAGTGATGTTTGCTGGAAGATTGAGGCTCCAGGGGGACACAGACATCACCTTTTCTAAGGACAGCTAAAAAAAAAAAAACCCTGGCAAAACTACCTTCAGTCTGGCTACTATAGGTCACCGTATAGAGTTACCCAAAGTTATGACTATGAAACCGTCAAGCCCACAAACAGTTCCACCAAGGACAACTACTTCTCCGTAACAGTATTCATGTCTGCCTCTGTCCGCTCCTCACCTAATGACCCAGCATGTGCCTCAACACCTCATAGGTGTGATATGTACTTCTCCATATCGTGCTTTCTCATCATTTTAATTTATTCCAACTTCAGCTGATTAATGACATTTCTTGGCTTGTGAGATGCATACTTTCAGACTTAGATCTTCTTCATTTCAAATTCCTGCTCTGCTCTTTCTTGTTAGAGCCGAGTCTCCAGGCCCTCATGGGCCACTGGCCAGCAAAGGTTTACATGCCCTTGGGTCAGGTCCCCGCTCCCAGTCCAGTCAGGGGTAGGTGGGGTAGAAAGAAGCATCAATACTGCATTCCAGCATGGTACTAAGGTAGGGCCGTTTCTTTCAGAGAGAGGTATGGATATGAGAGACGCCATAGTAGATATTTCTGGAGAGTGAGCCTGAAGACCTAGAAAGGAGAATCTCATTTCTTTGCCCTCTCTCCTTTTTATCAGGAAGAGCATTTGAAAGACTGAGGGATTGCTGCGAGTGCCTCTAGGTGAACCAGAAACAACGGCTTTATCTGTCTTTAATTGTAACAGGAAAAAACATTTTGGGTGCAAGGCTTGGGAAGAGATATCTTTTGGGATTTGGAAATACTTGGTTAATCAGAAATTTTAGCCATTGATATCTTTGTCCTCCTTGTTGCCACTCTTATGTTTGAGGTCTTAGGACATTTTCTGCTTAGAATGGCTCTGAAAATCCTATAGGAAAGAAGACGGGCCAGAGGATAGGGGAGGGAGCTGCCTGCTTAAAGCTGATTTCAGTGTTCAAGAAAAGAGAAGCAGCAGGACCTTCAGGCTTCACTCTGAATTGATTTAACTGAACTTCCCATGGTGGGAGGTGGCCAGATTCAGGCCAGAAGTTATCAGAGTAACAACTGAGCCGCTGCCTCAGACGTTCTCTGGTGGGCTTTCTGGAAAGTGAGCAGGTGAGCAATGAAGTTCATCATTAGCAAGGACATGAACTTGAATTTTCACCAAGATAAATACCACAAAATATATCATGAGCAAATCTGCCCTCTGCTGTCTGAGTTTAAGGATGACATGTTGAGACTGGAGCTTGTGCCCCCGTCTCTGGGCCAAGGTAAAGAAGTTCTTCCAGCTCTGGCCCTTGGCCCAGGGTGGACACGCGGAGCTTCTGCCCAGCTGCCCAGCAGCTCTCTTCCCTCCAGCAACACTCGGAGCTCCCACTGTTTGCTCCCAGTGCCTCAGTCAGTCTGCCACTTGGGTCTCTCCTGTTCCCAGGCCAGGAAGGATAGAGGATCCCTCCCTCATCTTCCCACCCACCCAGCACATCTTATTGCTAAAATGCATAAGAAAGCAGATAAGTGTCTAGCAGTCTTAAGAGACTTAAAATCATATTAATGATGGGTCTTCACTGAGATGTGAGTGGTAGTGACCTGCCCTGTTCTTCGTTAACTCACCATGTAGCCCTGTGGGGTCACTCCAGCCCAGGCACTCCCTTCTGCCCGCCTGCAGGGAGGACACATGGGGTTAAACATAGACCCTTTTGCTCCTGAAATCTTGGGGGCCTTATTTATTTCTCAGTGGTCTCTGCTCCTCCCCCCAAAAAAGAATAATAAAAACTGTAATAATTAAGAGGGAGGGAGGGAGGGAGGCAGCACTATTTACTAAAGGCTTACTTTCAGACAAGTGCTGTGCCAAGCTCCGACATATGTATTTTATTTAATCCTCACCACAACCCAATGAAATAGATAGCATCTCCGA
>PVKM010005196.1:10335-48956 GCA_004027735.1 Carollia perspicillata
CCCACATCCACACAGACACGTGCATACACCAAGCACATATTAGTTCTTCATACATCAAATAAATTTTTAGCATCTTCTGTGTTGCAGGTCCTGCTCTGCATGCTGGGGTGCTCTCCATCCCTGTCCTGGAGGAGCGTACAGAATCGGAAACTAAGCAAACACGTGCAGACCAGCACGTAAGCCACACAGAGCCTTGCAGGTTGCATGCTGCAGCCCTCCTGGGGCAGCCAATCACCCGGCAGTTAAGGGGGATGGCCTCCCCCAGGGCTGGCCGCCCTGAGACACCATGCTTGATAATAGGTAATGATAGGAGGCATACAGCAGGAATACCATCTTATGAATGAGAGGCCAGAAAACACCTCTTTGATTAAGGAATATTTGAGAGTTACCTAAAGCAAGTGAGAGAACAGGCTTAGCAGGAATATGAGAAATGAGGCTTTCAGGCAGGGGGAACAGCAACAGCAAAAACCCTGAGGCATGAATGTTCTGAGCGTGACCAAGAAACTGCAAAAAGGCTGGTCTAGGTGGAGAGTAGCTTTACCTCCAAACTTCCCTGCACAAGGTCTGTGAGGCCACACAGGCCACTTCCTATCCCCCGACATACCCTGTAATTTCCTGCCTCCTTTTGTCCCCTTCCCTCCTCACGTCCAGATTGGCTCCACGGGCTGGAGTCCTACCCAGTCTTCAAGGTCCGGCTCAGAGGCCACCTCCTCCAGGGAGCTTTGCCCGGGGACCTTGGGCTGGCCCCCTTCACAACTCCCTGTCCCTCCCTTGTGCACACTGACACAATATCTTACGTGGAGTCATGTTTACATCTGTTTTATCTCTTCTCCCACGACACTGGAACCAAGAAGGAAGGGATCAGTAGCAGGAATAAAGTAGGAACTTATTATATACACTGGGTTTTCATAGGATGGATGCATGATGGATGACAGGATGGATTAATTCCCTCTTTATTCCTGGCTTGATAATTTTTTGGATGACTGTATTTGGTTTTATTTAAACTCTAAAACCTGTCCTTACTGTATGAATATGAAGAGCTGTCCCTAAGTACCTCGAAATCCCCCATGTCCTTCTTCCACTCTGGTTGCTATTAGTCACCCAGTTCCTCCAACCACCTCCATCCTGTCCCCTTAAAGGTCTTCCTCTTGGTTTTCCATAATTTTCTCACTCAAATATTCCTAGCTATGAAGTCAGGTAATAGGTACTTAAAATATAGTCTTTGCCAGGGGGATCTGCATTTTAATAGGACACTCCAAAAGGCAGAGATTATATAGGTTTCTAGTAATGCAATTTTACACACAGTGATAGGAGGTGGGCAGAAACCCTGTCTAACTGCCTACTCACTCCCCGACTGGGAAGGCTGGCAAGCCTGTGGCAAGGTTCCCCATGAGGGAACAGGAGTTACCGTGAGGAGTCGGCGTTGCTGCCTCCCACCCACAGCCTGATGCAGGAACAGAGGGAAGAATATCTCAGAGCCAATGCCTCCTGTGATTGATATCCTCGGCCACACCAGAAGCCTCAGCCAGCGTGAACTTGGAGCCACAGAGGCCTTAGCCCCTGAGAACAGTCCCCTTAAGAATTAAAAAACACTCGAATGGCTGAGTCCCGCTCTAACACGGTATCTTGCAGCTACGAGCAGAGCTAGGGGCCCAGGAGGCAGGCAGCCATCTGCCACCTTTCTGGGCCCCAGAAGTAGGACTTCAGAGGGTCCTAGTTGAGATTCCTGAGCTTGGGAGGGGACTGAGCCCCTTTGCCTGGCCAGACCGGTCTTCCTAGCACCCTACTCTAACACTCAGGGGCCAAGGGGAATCTTTCCAACACCTGCTCTCTACACTCTGTGCTGACCTCCGGGTTCAGTAGTCTGTAAGTGAAGGGCTGGTTCTCGACCTCAAGGAGGGCAATAAGTGCTGATGAACCAAAAGCATGGGGCTGGGTTCGGAACCCAGTTCCATCATTCCACCTGTGTGACCTTGAGCACATGCCCAACTTTTATCAGCTTTCATTTGCTGAAAAATTATAATAAAACAGAACCTACTTCATTGACGGGAGATGTAAGGCTCCCAGTATAGTGCCTCGACTCACAGTATGAGTTCGAGTAATGTTAGCAGTCGTTAAAAAGATCATGGAGTGGCCGCCCAAGATTAGAGATGGCATTTAGGCAACAGACAGGACAGAGCAGTAACATGCCCAACACACAGACACCACCACTGCCACCCTACTTTTGATCTATCGCCCTGCCAAAGTCCACGGGAGCTGTCTGGCATTCAGGACCCTCCACCGCATGTCCTGGTCTTGCTTTCAATTTTCATTTCTCTCAGTTTCCTTTGAACAGCCGACACTTGGCCGTACCTGACTGTTATCTTCCCTGTCCCTGAGAACTTGGCCACCTATGTAGTTCCCAGTGTCAACATCCTCTGCATCATGTAAGCCTTAAATCCAAAAGCCACCTCCTCCAGGAAGCCTCTCCAGCCTCCAACTGGAATAAAACTTGTCCTAGTTTTCCACAGCACTTTTAAGGCTAGCAAATCCAAAGGCTCTAGTTTTTCACGTCTCCCTTTGAAGAGCAAGCACACCAAAGGTATGACAACTGTTCTGCCAAGTTCAGGGTTCTCTGTGACTCCTCAGAGAAAGGACTCAGCACACAATTCAGCCATTAGTCATCAGGCCCAGGACATCCTGGGCCCTGGGCTTCATCCCCAAGACACAGGCTCAGGCCTTCGGCGGCTAGTTCCCAGGCACTGGCTTTCCTTGACCCTGGCCCGACCCTGGGGAAGCAGAGCTGTTTCATCTCCTGGCGGCCTTGAGAGACCCTGGCTGTCCTCGGACCCACAGGCGGCTCCTCTCACTTTCCTGCTTTCCTTTTCTGGCTGTAAAACTGTTCCCGGCTGTGTTTCACTCGCTGGTCACACCAGTCTCCGTGTCTCAGATTTTTTAAACATATTCTTCTGTTTTTGATACTCAGCTCCACAGCCAGCCGTCCTCTGGCACTCCTCTGATCAAGCCCCACAGCCAGCCCTGGGCTTTTGTCAAAGGGGCCGCAGCAGCCCATCCCTACACCTCCTGTGGCGGCATTACTGAGGGCCCTGCACCCACCTCACTGGCTGCCTCCCATCAAAGCCCCACAAGAGGTATTTCTTTGAGAATTTACGGCTAGGAAAAGTTCTTCCTCCTGCCCTGAGGAACTTTCCATAATTCTCTCTGATCATCAGGGGTTACGTAACAGTTCGTGCCCCAGTTTTGGTTTTTAGCTGCCAAGAGCTTGGCAGCAGGCTGGAGGCCCTTCTGGAGGAACTGGCTTTCTGTACAATCCCAGGGCTCCTTCCCCTGAGGTGACCTCTTCAGTCCAGAACGCTTCAGCCTGTTTCGCTCGTGTCCCTCGACTATTTACACATGGATCTTTCTTGTGCGCAGGTGCCACCGCTGCCTCCGTCTGTGCCGCCCCCACAGGGTGGTGCCCTACGCAAATCTGCCCCATCCCGCCTCCTCACTCCTCGCCTTTCTGTCTTGAGCCCTGCTCTTCTGGAAAGTAGCAACGGGGTGTAGGGAGTTCTAGGGTTTGAGACGGGAATAAAATGAGAGAATCAGGAAGTTAGTTGCTTCTCTCCCTTGTTAAAGAAGAAAATCAGTTTTATTTTTATCAAACATATCCCTCACAATAGTGCAGACACCATAATTCTATATATCTTGTTTCAAAACCAAAACCAGAATTCTCTACCTCACTATTCCCTTTCCTCAAAGGCAATTCCTTTCACTGCTTTCAGTGGACTCTTTTGGTTTACTCCACATAATCTGCTTATAGGCTGACCTGGAGAGTACCGTGCAGAGTGAAATAAGCCAGTCAGACTAAGACAAGTACAGTACCACATGATCGTACTTATATGTGGAATCTCATGAACAAAATAAACTAACCAAACAGAAACAGACCCATACATACAGAGACCAGACTGGCGGCTGTCAGAGGGGAGGGGGTTGGGGCACTGGATGAAAGGTGAAGGGATTAAGCAAAAAAACAAAACAATGAAAAAATACCTCACAGACAAGAGCATGGGGATTACAGGGTGAAAGAGGGTGGGGGAGGTGGAAGTGGGCAGAGGAGACTTGACTTGGGCTGGTGAACACACAGTACAGTGTACAGATGATGTGTTATAGAGTTGTGCACCTAGAACCTATATCAGTTTATTATTAATATCACCCCAATAAATTCATTTTGAGAAACTAGTTGATAAATGCCATTCCAAAATAATCTAATATAGAAATGTTTGTGCTTAATAAATGATTACATTCAAATCATTCTTGAAAAAATAAATTATCTACATATAGATTATTTTTTTACTAATTTTTAAAAGATTTTATTTATTTATTTGTCTGTTTATTTATTTATTTTTAGAGAGAGGGAAAGGGAGGGAGAAAGAAAGGGAGGGAAACATCAGTCAGTTGCCTCTTGCATGTGCCCCAACTGGGTACCGACCCCAAAACCCAGGCACGTGTCCTGACTGGGAATTGAACGGGTAACTTTTTGCTTTGCAGGCTGATGCCAGACTGAGCCACACCAGTCAGGGCTCCTTATAGATGATTTCTGCTATTTACATTATATGCTGCTATATCTTTATTTTTAGGTATCACGTACTGACTTCCCACTGAAGAAGATGAGCACGTAAATCTCATTTGCCGCCACCACAATCACCAGCTCTCACCAACCTGCCTCCCTTTAGTCTTCTAATCTAAGTCATACGGTAATTTGATCAGACCAATTTCAGTTCCATTATCAGGACTGTGCAAGTGCTGTAGCTGAGCCATATAGTTGGCTATAATTACTTCCAGTTTCCAGCACAACTTTTTGGTTTTCCTGAATTTAATATTTATATTGCTTTTTCATTTGCTTGTTTTTTATGCTCTTGACACTAATTCAACCCAAGCCTTCCCTCCAGTTGTGTATCTCTCCCCTCATACCTTTGAGCACATTAAGGGTTCTATTGCTCTTTCTGACCAGCAGCAGGAAGCAAGAACAGCAAAGGGAAGAAACGGTTGTCTGAGCCTGGTGAGAGCTGTAGCCGTGGCAGAAAGATCGCCCGAGGAGAGTCATGGTTTGGGCACAGCACAGCCTCTGCCCAGCCGAGGCCCAGCAAGGAGGAAGCATGGGGAGCAAAGGCAGTCACCTCAGCTCCTTCCTGCCGATCTTGTGCCACCATCTCTACTGGTCAAACTCAACTGTAAATCAGCCAGCAAGGCAGCCCAGGTCATGCAGTCGATAGAGACCATCTCCTGGGGCACAGAGAGGGATGAAGACAGACAGAAGAAGGAAACTGAGAATAACCAGCAAGTCATGTCTTCCCTCGTTGGTGTACTCTGTTATCTTGATAGAACCCATTCTCCAGCAGTTTCATGAAAAAAGCCACATGAGAGGTCAATCACTTAAGTGTTTATAAGTCTGGAAAATTTCCATCTCCAGATAAATTGATATTTTGGCTGGATAAAGAATTCAAGGTTGGAGATAACTTTTTCACTTTACTCTCCAGTCTGCTGCATTCCATTATTGCTATTGAAAAATGTCCTGCCACTCTAATGATCGACTCTTTGTACAAAATCCGGACATTTCTACGAACACTTAGTTTTTGGACCCGCAATGCTGATAGTCCGAAATAATGACTTTCATGTGGCTCTCATTCGATCTCCAAATACCAGGTACTCAGTGGGTCCTTATCATTCAAATTCCTGTCCACAGGTTTGGGGAAATTAGCTATTTCCCTAGTGATTTCTTTACCTCCGTTTCATCTCTCTGGCGCTCCAGCTCTCTGGGTGTTTAGCCTGCAGGACTGGCTCTTCACCTTTTTTGTTCGTCCTGCCTTTTATCTTTCCTATTGCTCTTGTTTTTTTTTTTTGAGATTTACTGAACTTTATACCAATTTTCAGAAACTCTTTTAGGTTCTTTGAATGTTCCTTTTTGTGGCATCTTCTTGTTTTCCTGAAGCTATTAATGACAGGTTTTGAAGTTTTTGTTTAAGTTTCCCTTGGTAGAGCTAATTTTCTCCAATCGAGTTGTTTTTGTGTGTTCAGTTTTGTTGTCTGCCTTTCATATTACATGCTCTGGTGCTCCCTCACAAAAAACTTGTTTGGAAGCTCAGTATACAAGGGAAGGCTTTGGCAACCCTGGGCTTTTCTGTTGGTAAAACGCCCTGACCATCTTGGAACTGAGTGAAGAGGAAGGCAGGGTCTCAGCCAGTTCGTGAACTTCCTTTGACGCCCTTGCAGCCAAGGGTTCTGCTCTCAGTTGTGCCCGTTGTCCTCTCGCCCACTGTTGCGGCTCACACTTTCCAGAAATCACACTTCCAGTCTCTTCTGGGGGCAGAGCAGAAGCAGGCCCCTTGCTGCAAGGGACTGAAAAAGTGCCGCTGTGAATAATCGTTGGACAGTTCTATCCTTAGTTCTGCCTTCCCCACTTCTAGACGAACGTGTAATCACCAATTCCTAAGGCTTTGGGGGAATTTGAGGGTGTCTATTGCACTGGTTTAAAATTTTTCCTTAAATAATCTTTCAACAGTTTTTGTACAGCCCTACCCTCACTTTCAGGTGCACATGGAATCACTAGTTCGTAGGCGCTGCCAGGCCACGCGGGGTCTGTGTGCGGGGCTGCCGTGCTTGGCGGCTTTCCCCACCGCCGGCTAAGGACTCGGCTTCTCCTCGTCTGCCCGATCTTTGGTCGTCTTGGCTTTCTAGCTTCCATTTAAAAATATTCTTCTCTCTCATTTCTGTCATTGTGTTTTTATGCAATTAAAAGTTACTATATTTTTACTAAACTTTAGGGTAAGGACAGAAGTAAACTCGTGTTATTTCTCCCATCTTCATCTGGGAGTCCAGCAGTTTGCTGTAATTTATTTTCAGATTTATTCAGGTGTAATTGACAAGTGAAGTTGTAAGATATTCAAACTGTACATTGTGGTGATTTGATATGTGTATATGTTGTGACTGGATTCTTACCATCTAGTTAATTAACACGTTCATCACCTTATTTGTGAAAACATTGAAGTTCTACTGTATTAGAAAATTTCAGTTATATACTACAGTGTTACATTATACATTAGTCACATTGTACATTAAGTCCTCACCCCTTGTTTATCTTACAACTGAAAGTTTATCTCCTTCTACCAGCCTAGCCCTGTTTTCTTTACCACCTGGCCCTTGGAAATGACTTCTCTACTGTTTCTGTGAATTTGATTTTTAATGAAAACTCCATGTATAAGTGATACCATGCAGTACTTGCCTTTCTGTGTCTGGCTTATTTCACCTAGCGTTCGTGCCTGCACGGTCCATCCACAGGGCTGCAAACGGCAGGGTTTCCTTCCTTCTCCCAGCTGAGTGATGTTCTACTGCAGCGTGTGCGTGTGTGTGCGTGTGCATGTGTGTGTGTGTGCACATCTTCTTTACCCTCTCGTCTGTTGAGGGACACTTAGGCTGTTTCCATACCTTGACTAGTAATTGATTCTTGTTGATGGAACCAAAGATGTATACAGAGTTTAAATATAAACTAGTCTTACTTGCGCATTTTTTGTACAGGAGGCAGAATCAGAGACGGCATTCACAAGGGGCCATTTGTTTCATAGGATTAATTACAAATCCATCAAGAGAACACAAAATAGCATTACTCTCCCCAGCAAGGGTGTCCAACCTGCAGCCCAGGATGGCTATGAATGCGGCCCAATACAAAGTTGTAAATTTACTTAAAACATTATGAGATTACTTTTTTGTGATTATGTATCACAACGTATTTACTGTGTGGCCCAAAACAATTCTTCTTCTTCCAATGTGGTGTAGAGATGCCAAAAGGTTGGACACCCCCGCCCTAGAGCTTTGAACTGTATATTTGAATACTATTTTCTAGATCTTAGAGCACTTCCATGTATTTATCCCCTTTGGTGCCTGAAAAAACCCTATAAAGTAGATAGGGCAGGAGTTACTGTCCCCTCTTTACAAATGAGGAGCCTGAAGCTCACTGGGGTTGAATACCCATAAGGACTTGTCCAGCTTAGTGTCAGAGACAGGACTAAAACTCAGGCCTTAAAATGCCAAAGTGAATGCTTTTCCTTCAGTCCATGCTTTCTCCGAGTAGTAATAGTTCTGCTTTTTTTTAATTTGGAAAATTGTGAGTTTTTCCCTATGATTTGTTTTTCTTTTTCTGTTTAATTTACTTTTATTTTCACTGCAGTTGACATTCAACAGTATTTTATATTAGTTTCAGGTGCACAGCATTAGTTAGACACACATAATTTACTAAACAATCCCCTGATACTTCTAGTACCCACCTGGCACCAATATTTCTTCTTTCATAACTGACTCAGGAGAGCATTCAACCCAGTGGGATCGGATCCATTTCCATCGTACAGCCCAGGGAGGGCCATGGTGGTACACACTGGGACCACCCCTGGGGGACTAAAGAATCCTAAGATTCCTGGTCACCAACTGGAAGGGATTCTGATTTGTAAGGTCTGAAGTGTGGACCAAGAATCTGTATTTTAAAATAGTTCCCTAGGTGATATGGGCATGTAGTCGGGCTGGGAACCACTGGCCTAATGGGCACAAATGCGATCTCAGGGTCCCCCAGGCTCAAGGTGAAGATAATCAAATGCCAGTTCCCAGAGTGTCATAACTCAGCCATCCTGACAGCAGGCATCCCAGTCGGCCACAGTCAGGGCTAATAGTTTCATCCCTCCCTCTCCTCCTTGTGGCCCTGGGCGGGCCTCACTTCTGCCCTCATTACCTGGTCTGCCGACTCACTCACTGGCAGCTCCCTTGCCAGCCCCGCTGCTGCTCCATTTCAGCTTGTGGGACCTAAAAAACTCAACCCCCAGAAAAAATTCAATTGAAAAACTTCCTCCCTGATAACTTAGGACCTCTTGTAGAACTTGGCTCTCATAGGAGCCAGAGGAAATGAATAATAAAGAGCTCTGCTCGTTATCTGATTGGCAGCCCTAGAAATGTTATCAGTGGCTCTCAGGTGGCCTCCTACTGGAAAATATAAAATCTGAATACCTTTAGGTCAGAGAAAAGCATTTTTGGCATCAAAATGCAGGTATATGCACACAAAGGCATGACAGTGCCCAGGGGAGTAGGCCCCGTTTCTAGAATCTGGAGGTCCCTGAGCTGAAGAAGGGCAAAGGATGGATGACAGGGACAAAGAGAGAGGAGCTGTATAACAGGGGTCTTGGCATCTTATTTACCATCAAGAGTAAGGAGACTGAGCCTATTTAGGGGGGAATGGGAGAGACCACTATGCACATCCTAGCAGGAAAAACAGACAACCTGCCTGGGGAAAAACGCCATGAGGAAGGAGTTGGTGCATAAATTTGTCAATAGCAACTTAGCCATTGGAGGAAAGGGCTGACTTTGAGTTTGGGTGAGGCATAAGGTCCTTACCAGACCAGACAGGTAAGCCCCAAGTGCCTATCACTCTGCTTCCCTGTGAGTCATTTTGCTCACACAAAACCTCACACTCCTAGCCCAATAAATGGCCTGGAGTGAGAACTTGACCCAAGGGTAGTCAGTAGAGGCTGGAGGGGAATGTGAGGCAGCCTGGAACAAGAGTTCTCAGCTGTGAAAATGGCAATTAAATCAACCTGATTCTTTAAGAAATGTACTTAATTGAGTCAACAAATATTTCTTGAGCACCAACTATGTGTAGGTACTTTATCTTTTAATTTATTTAGCAAGTACTTCCATTGAACATAGTCCATGTCAAACACTAATATAAATGCTTTTCATTAATTTATTTTAATAACAACCCTATAAGTTAGCTATTACCACCACCACCCCCTACTTGAAGGTAAAAAAAAAATAAATAAGGAGCAAAAAGCCTAAGTAACTTACCCCAAGGCTACACACTGAGTAAGTGGTAGAATCAGTTTCTATGTTCCAGGAATATATTAATAAACAAAAGAGACCAAAATCCATGTCCTCAACCAACTTATTTTCCAGGAATGGTTTGGTCTGGATGTCTGGGGAAAGAGTTAGTGGTACTGGCCACAGAAGCCAAAGCTCCCAAAGTGTGAGTGCTGGTGGCAAAGGCCACGTGGCAGCAGAGGCCAGAAGGAGGTGTGAGCGAGGTGGTTGCAGATGACAGAAAAAGTTCAAGACCAGTGTGGGGGCCCAACAGGACACGCAGACCCTGAGAACATTTCTGTTGCCAGCCACGTTCACTTCCATGAGGCTCAGCTTCATGGCTGAGTTTTGCAGCCTCTTTTCCTTACAGTAGGTCCACTAGTGCTGAAGTAATCTAAGAGAAGTTTTGTTTCTTCACAGCTTTGACAGCCCCCAACATTCAGCCCCATGGAGCCCCAGTACCTCGTGGAAGCAAGGAACAAAGAAGGCAGTGGACGCACACACAGTTTGGGAGGCTAGGAGCACAAGGTCGCGTTCCTGCGGGATCAGCACAGACACAGAAAGAGGCCCAGAACATGACGCGTTCTTTCGGCTTCAGAGAAGTGCAGGGCTGGCACAGGGCAATGCCAACGGGCGTCAACCTCATTTAAGAATGTGGTGGCAGCCCCGGCCCCGCAGTCCCCAGCTCAGTAGCAATGAGGCCAGCAGGACAGTAACACTGCATGTTAGGCACCATCCACGTTGGTTCCTGGGAATGATGTGGGATAGCTTCACTTTTAGCGACAGAAAGGTCGTGCAGAAGAAAGGTCGTCTCCCTCTGCCCAGAGGGGAGTAGCACCCGAGGAAGCTGGCATTCCTGAAGTTACAAGGGAGAAGGAACAGAGCAAAATGGCAGTCACCACGTGGAAACCAAGAAGACTTATTTATGAGCACATCTAAGATACCCCTTGGGAACTGCCAGAAATAATTAGGGAACTTTTGATAGAAAACTAAAATAATGCACCAGCATTTTGTAGTTAAAATGGAAGTAATGCTGTTTTTTTTAAATGTTCACTGAGAACCCATTTAAACCTTTAGTCTGTGGAGGCCAGGAGGAACATGAATAATTCTTTTCTTTGACTTTCCTTTGTCTCACCTAGGTCAGAGCTCTTAGGGCCTGGCAAAGCTGTTTGCTGGGGCTGCGCCAAGCCCACTGGGCCTCCTTCTCACCTCTGCTGTGTCTCAGGAAGCCACATCCCAGCACTGAGTCAACCCTGACGCTGGGGGAGCACTCACTCCAGCAATTCTGATGCAAGTGGGAGGGATGTCTCGGCCAGGGCTGGCTCACTGGAATGTGGTCCATTAGGCAAAAGAGTTCGTAGCATCTGCAGTATTGTAAGCACTTCAAAGCTGGAAAGGTCCATAGGGAGGGCCTGATTTCCTCACATCGCAGATGGGGGAACAAATGAGAATTTTATGTGAGTCTCTGCAGTGATTTCCTGTTACCTGGCCATTCCCGCAGGTCCAGCGGTATCTGCTGCTCCCCCATCCCTCCCAGCCCCTGAGCAAAATGCCCTTGTCATCTCATCTCTTTCCTCCAGCCGAGGAGGAAAATACTTGGGAAAGCTTATTGTTTACCTGAATCACTGAACTAAGTTAGGTGAGCTGTACGGTGTTCATCACGTCAAGGTCCCAAGAAGTTGTAAGACTGAAGATGATGAAGAAGATCAGCGACACTAACAACAGTAGTGGCTCCCAATTGTTAAGCTGGGCAATGTGCCAACTACTTATATACATTTTCTCACTGCATGCTTAGCATCACTTTTAAGAAATAGGTATTATTCTTCCCACTGTACTGAGGTTCAGATGCCATGACTCACACTCCCAAGTCACCAAAATATTAAGTGGTAGAGGAAAGCTTTGCACCCAAAT
Organism: Carollia perspicillata; assembly: GCA_004027735.1. Lineage (NCBI taxonomy): Eukaryota > Metazoa > Chordata > Mammalia > Chiroptera > Phyllostomidae > Carollia > Carollia perspicillata. The sequence continues at coordinate 22,120 of PVKM010005196.1, forward strand.
CATCCCTCCTTGCCTTTGTTAGATGCTGCTCAACACCCACTCTCTCACCTCAGAAGGGAAGGGACTCCAGCGGGGCAGGGCTGGGCCAGCTGGGCTGGAAGAGTTTCCACCCTGGCTCTCTGCAACGGGTGCCCATCGCCAGTGTCCTCTGCCTCCCACCTCCTGGGAGGTTCCAGGAATTTTCTATTCCTTGAGGAACAAAACTTAGCAAGTCAAAAGTCTTCTTAAATTCTAAAGATATCAGTCTCTATTCCGTGGGGGGTAGAAAACCTAGGGATGAAAAGAAGCCTAAAGAGTCAGTCTTGAGGAAAATAAAGTCAACCCTATTTCCCATTCTATTCATTTTCTAACCCATTTAAATGGGATTCTAATTGCATAAAACAGCTAATTTTGTTCATTAAAGTTCAATTAAATTCATCTGAAACTCAGGATAATGGCATTGTTGTTGAACAGCCATATTAAAGATGAAACATAATCTCTGTTGACTCCATTTCCTTTGACAAAATAAAGTTCAGCTACTAATGAGCTCGCCATACAAGGTCTCTTTTATAAGTGGCAACAAAGGGTGCAAATTTATGTACAGCAGTTTCCATTATCATCAACAGCCATTTTCTTTGTTACCAAAATATGCAGAAATGATTAGCAGACCCTTTTTTTCATACGGCTTTGATTTTGGGTAAAAAACATGAAATAGCTTCCTAATCACATCACGGTAAAGGCGCACACGGAGAGCCCACGGGGGCGGCCACGGAGCGCCGGCACGCGGCATTCCACGGACTAAGCTGCCCTTTCCATTCCCAGCTACGCAGGCCTCCAACGAGGCCTCTCCTGGAGTCCATCTCCGCTGCAGGGCAAACGAGACGTGTTTCCCCCACCCACGTGGCCTGCCTTGTTCCTGAGTAGCCTCAGTGAAGCACCTGTTTGCTTTCCGGAGCCAGAGAAGCAAGCAGCGGCCTGCAGCCTGAGTCTGTGTTGCGGAGGAGCCTCCCCACCCTCCGGCAACACGGGCCCTGTCCCGGGGCAGCCCCCAGGGTGGCACAGCATCCAGTCCCTCCTCGGGGCCCTGCTGTGTGCAGCTGACCTCAGTTGGCAGAGTGTCTGGCCCTGGTCAGCAGTACAACTATGCAAATGCCCTCAGTCCCTAGCTCCGTGAGAGCCTAACGCTGAGCGACAGGCTCAGTGAGGTTCGGTTATCACCGCAGGGACTAGGGGAGGGGAGTGAGGCTCGTGCAGCAGGGGTGAGAAGTGGGTGTAAAACACGAGGCCCCCACTCTCTTATCTGGCATCCTTGGGTCTAGATTGATTTACTTTGTGTGAGTTCATAATTTTAGAAAAAGGTAATTTCATACCTAGTATCTTATATTATCTAACACCCCACATGAATATTCCATAGTGATATATTTGAGTGTTCACATTAAGTGAGATAAAGACTATAAACAGGGTAAGCTTACTTCTAAGAGATTTATGACATATGACTGACAAAAAAATCCCTGGGAGCCAAAGAGCTCCCACGCCGAAGAGGAAAGGACCCCCGGGGAGAGAAAGGGAAGAGCTGTGGCCCACTCATGAGATTCCAAACCAGGTGCAGTGAACTGTGGGAGCTGACCTCTCTGGAACCCCTGGGACACCCACCGGGAGGGTGTGAGAGGCCCGGCAGTGATCTGGCCCAATCAATATTTGTCTTTCTCCAAAGGGCCCTGCTCCAGTGTTCCTGGCCGACCTTCAAGGGCAGCTTTGTGGCCAGTGGTACCTCCCCGCTCTGAAATCTGCCACTGAAAAAGCCCACCACGACCATCACCACCATCACAAAGCTGGCCAGTTCAACAGGGGGCAGGTCTGCATTTGGTCCAGTGTATAGTCTCTTCAAATGGGTGAGTATATACGTTCAGAAGAATATACTTCATTAACATACTCTCCTTAGGTCTCGGTCTGCAGAGTTGCAGCAAAAACGAATTGAATAGTTTTGTTAATGCTGTTGTTATATGTGAAGATGGATGAACACTGTTCAGTCAAAACTAACTACAGCGGTCACAGCTGCGCAACCTTGTGAATGTACTAAAAACCACTGAATTGTATGTTTTAAAACAGTGAATTTTATGCTATATGGTTTACCAATTTTAAAAAATATTGGGTTGGCCAAAGTCCTGTTTTTTCATAAAATAAAAGACACATTTTTCATTTTCACCAGTAACTTTATTGATTTGGATATTTTGATGTTGGCTATCTCCATGTGGTATAATGTTGATGGTTCTCAATTAATATCTCTATTTGATCGCTATCAACTTCAACTGGTCTACCCGACCCTGGAGCTTTGTCCCACAAGAAATCTCTAGCATGAAACCTTCACAAACCACTTTTGACACATTCCATCAGTCACAACACCTTCTCCATTCACTGCACAAACAATTTTTTTTGCATTTCAGTTGCATTTTTACCTTTCTTGCAATAATAAAGCATAATATGCCAAAAATGTTGCATATTTTCTTCCATCTTCAATATTAAAATGGCTACAGAGAAATTCACCAATTTCGATAAGCTTTTTCAATGCATGCTGATATGACAGCTGCCACAGTACAATCTAACAAAATTGTTTCGAATGAAGTTAAAGACAACTAGGTGCTACGAGGGCCACTGTGTGGGGAAAAAAAAAACAGACTTTCTGGCCAACCCAACAGTTAACACAAGTCAGTGCAATGACTTGAAGCTCCATTCCATTCACATGACCACACCCTAAACTTTGTCTACACTTACATCCCAACTGTATAAATCTTAACTAAACCCCTCCTCGGACCACTGCTTCTGACCTTGAAAGCCTTCTCTCACCCTCTTCCTGCTGTATCTGTTTAGCAGTTGTCTTAGCAACCCATCGACACTATCGCACATTACCACAAGTTTAGTGGCTTAAAACCACAGAAATGTACTTATTGTCTTATCATTCTGGAGGCCAGGCATCCGAAACCAGTCTCACGGGGCTCCAGTCGGGTGTTGGCAGGGTGGCTCCTTAGAGGGGCTGCAGTGGATCTCCTGCTTCCCCGCCTTTTCCACCCTCCAGCGACCGCCTGAACCCTTGGGGCTTCCGCCCCTGCCTCTATCTTCAGAGCAGATCACTCAGTCACTGCTTCCTTCCATCATCAATCTCCTCTGTCTCTGACCCTCCTGCCTCCTTTTTAGGACAACTCTTGTAATTACGTTGGGCCCATCCAGGTCATCCAGGAGTATCTTCCCATCTCAAGATCCTTAGTTTAATTAATGGCAAGCACAAATTCCCTTTTGCCACCTAAGGTAACGTAGCCACAGATTCTGGGGGTTAGGCTATGGGCATCTCAAGGGGTGGTAGGGGGGCTTAATCAGTCCTTCACAGCCATCCACTCCTAGATCCCTCTGTGTTTTCCCAAGGAAGCCCCTCTTCACATCAACTACCTTCCTTATGCAACACAGACTAATGAGTAGAAATCCCCTCTCCAGCATCTTCAGTTCTTTCACACCCTTTCCCATAGGGCAACAGAGCTGGAAAGCCCCTTCCTGAAACAATTCTATAGGCTGCCATCCTGCTCCTATAATCAGGAATCCAGTCTTCGCGGATGAAATCTCCCTTTTCCTGGGCAAGGCCAACCATTCCACGTTTGCTCCCAATCCCCTTTCCTCCCTGCAGAACTCCTCCATCAATTACTTATTCCCTTTAAATCCTCAATATCCCACTTTAAAGTAGTTTCTTGCTCTTAGCAATAGATTATTTTCTCCCATATTCAAGAAAAAGTGAGGACTTCTTGTTCTGGACAAGGTAGAGGTGACTGTTCTTCCTGCTCCTCCTGGCTGCGTATCATTAAAAACCATGGATAACCATAAGAGGACCGCGCAACACTGGAAGAGGTAGGCAGACTAACCAGGGACCTCAGGGTATAGGAACTACACAGGGGTGAACTCTCTTTATCCCTCATATATCCTGAACTTGGAACTAAAAAAGCCTGCAAAGTGGAACCACCAACAACAGGCACACACACACAAAAGAGTCCTAAAGCTCTAAGAAAGGCCTTCTGTCTCCAGTCAAAGGGCCCAGAAAGGAGCAGCACAGCAGGACAAAACCCTTTTTGTCAATACACTACCCCAATGAATGAATACACCAAGGGTGCATACACCCTGCATACTCCAAGAATGGTCTCTGCAGACACCGAGTGGGGAGTTGGGATTTCTGCCCCCACAATGGTGTTTTGGTGGAGAACAAGCGGGGCATCTGGATTCGCACCCCTGCCCCTGACTTGGCATCACTGGGAGTCCTGGATGGCCCTTCCCTCGCTGCCAGCATGCTGCCGTGGAGACTGCAGGAGGCAGCATCCCTCGCCTTCCTAAGCAGAGGATGGAAGGAGGATCTTGGAGAGCAGGGAGCTTGAAAAAGGAATTCGCTAAACCCACAGGAATCGTCTGCCTGACTCACACATGAAACTGACCCACAGTAACTCACCAAAAACTCTGAGAACTGCACCAAAGTGTGGAAGAGTGCCCAGGCTTGCAGAGTGGCTCCTGGGCAGCACACGGTGAAAGCAGAGCAGAGGCGCACTGTGAGAGGCGAAAGTTCAAGTGTCGTTGGAAGCACAGGCCGCCACAGCGGGCGCGGGCCTGGGCACCAAGCCATAACGGGGTGACTGCCCGCTGAGAGGGAAGATGTCAATGGAATCCAGTCTTCTGAATACAATGCCACAAAAGTCCAGGTTACAGCTCCATCACTTGTCATGCCAGAACCAGGAAAATCACCACTTAAAAGAGAAACAGTCAACAGACACTGATACCAAGATGAGTTAGACTCTGGAGTCATCTGACAAAGATTTTAAAAGTGGCCATCAGAAAACAATTGCTTTAATGAACACTCTCGGAACAAATGAAAACGATAGAACATTTCAGCAAAGAAACAGAAGATGTAAAAGAGAACCAAATGGGAATTACAGAACTAAAAAATACAATAACCACAACAACAATCTCACTCAAGGGCTCAATAATAGTTTGGAGGTGACAGAGCACAGACTCAGTGGACTTGACAGCAGACCAACAGAATTTAGCCAGTCGGAACAGAGAACACAGACTTAAAAGATCATCAAGAACCTTTTAAGTCACGGTAGTCCTGGAATGAAAGAAAGAGTTTGAGGTTAGAAAAATATCCCAGGAAATAATGGCTAAAAAATTTCCCAAATTTGGTGAAAGGCTGAGAAGTTGAACAAATTCCAAACAAAATAAACCCAAATAAATCAAAGCTAAAACACGCTTTCATCAAACTTCCGAAAACTAGATAAAGGAGAAAATATTTTTTAAAAAGAAGAGAGGATGCATGTCCAAAAGAGAACACAAATTTCAATGTTAATAGATTTGTCACCTGAAACCACTTGGAATGCTTTCCCCAAGGTCACTATCTCCATCATCAAAAAAAGTTCCAACATACAGCTTTGTGGGCACCCCCTTCCCACCTCCAGCCCTTGGCGGTCACCGATCTCTTTCCTGTCCCTACAGTTTTGCCTTTGCCAAAAGGCACATTTCATGAATTTTTAATAAAGATGATGCCTTCCTTACTTACATCTCTAGTGCTAACTTGTCTTTTCAGCTTCAGACTGGTCCATCCAGTGTCTTTTGATTCAGGTTAAGAATCCTCTTTTTCTTTTATGAAATGAGACCTTTGAGTAATTCCAAATTTACTTAGCCTCCCTGGGAGTTTATGTCCATGGAAGAGGGGAATGATACCTAGTTTGCTGATTTCTTGGGAAGCCTAAATAAGATAAATGCCAGTAAGAAGCCTACCAGGCTGGATATACACAACAGATGCTCAATACATCACTAGTATCAGCTTCTCTTGGTGAAGTTCATTTTCTGAGGAGAGCTGCACCGTCTGGGGATGGAGCATGGGGCTTCTGAATTGTCGGCCCACTTGATGGAGAGTCTAGGCCTCCCCACCAGTCAGTGCTACACGTCTCTACAATGTGCTGGGCGAGTGAGTATGTAACACTTCCAACGACTGCCATGTGGATTCTCAGAAAAAGTCCGTAGCACAATGGCGTCTTGCAACCAACCACTTTGTGTAATAAGAGTGTCTTGGGATCTCTAGTTAGAGTCAGGTTTAAGGGGCTGATTAATATCTGAAATGAAGATTGTTTCATTTCCAGTACCTCTAGATAATGGGCAAAAATAAAGTATAATGTTACCCTGCAGCATATACTACTCCCATACGATCACTCTAAGACCTCCAGGTCATTTACAGTGACAAGTGCACTTTGTCCTTGTTCCACATTGGACAGGCACAGGGAAAAGTGGCAGACCCATCTATTCTGACATGTTTTCACATTCGGGGTCTTCATGTTTCCATACACTACTACCCAATTTATAATGCAGTCTGAAAACTCATGTGATATTTTAGTATGGATGCCTCTTCTCAATTTCTCTGTAGATGAACTAAACAAAATTACCTTAATAAAAGCAAACTGATAAGGATCACATTGTTCTCATTTCAAATATACATAAAAGAACTAAAATGTTGTAGAATACGTCAAGCAGTTTTGACTAATCCTCTAACCTCCAGAGAAAGGGCTTGTATTTCAAATTACATTAGAATTATAAATAGCAAAATTTTGTTTAATACTAGAAGGACTTCAACTGATTTCATACTATACATACACACTAAAAATGCAGTTAGTGTAATGCAAAGAAATAAAAATTACAATTGAGGTGTCAGACAGTAAGTGAAAAGCTTTAACAGTCTGTCTGGTTATGGAACTAATAACGACTTTCTGCAGTGAAATAAAGGTGTCTCTCTCAAGAGCCAGGGTGCATTTGTGGCCGGCACTATTCAAGAGCATACGCAGCTGTACCTGGTTATGTGAACATTAGTTAAGTGAGACCATAAAAAACAGCTGTATTTGAAATCACACGGGACTCTGCAGAGTCTCTGCCTGTGGCAGCCAATCAGCAATCTCGCTGACAGGTGAACATGTACAAAACGAATGATCCTATTTAGATTAATTCCTCCTAATGCCTTACACAGGCCTACTTTGCTGGCATATCAAAGAGACAGCGGGTCAGTTCTATTCAAAACCCAGAGATAGAAAATGCAAGCTTGATTACCTGATAAAATATATGACTATACTGGTGGAGAATGTGAAGTGCTCAGTCTGTAAAAATAAGGCTGGTGGGCTCTTCCCCAGCTCAGAGTTCAGCCACGAGGCACTGGAAATTCAGCACTCAGCCAGTACTCAGTCCAGAAAACTGAGATTTAACTGTGGCTCTGTGATTAATGTTTCGGCTCTTTACTCTCTGCCCTGTAACCCAATACATGAACACTCTTTGCCACGAAACTCTGAAATGCCCTCCAATCCCTGGCTGTGGGATTTGACCCACGGGATGTTAACCAACATCACAGGCAGGACTGAAATATGCTCACTCAGCTGGGCTCACTTGCTTTCTACCTCCGCCGTTGACCTGAGAAGACCTTACCTGAGCGGCCCAGGGCATCCAGTGGGCTGACAGGAGACATGTGGAGTACGTATGTGAGGTCACCGAAGCCGAGCTCAGCAGAGCTGCCAGGCAAGCGCAGCCTGGATCCACCAATCTATAGACTCCTAAGTGAAAGAACTGCTTCTTGCACAGGCCTCAGATTTTGCAGCTGTTGCGCAGCATCCCTGTGGCCACAGTTCACTGAAGCATTACTGGGGACTGTGTGACCTTCAGCCATCCCTTGCCTGCCTATTCCTGACTCATCCTCCATAAAGTGAGGGGAGGGGTGGGAGGACCCATACAATCTCTTCTAATGGTAACTGGGGACCTAGACACCCGGGAGGAAAAGAGCTGCGACTCCAGGTGCTCTGATTTCTTCCGGCCTAGAAGGAGGAGCTGAGGAAAGCATTCCCATTGGCACTGCAGGCAGGCAGCAAAGCCTTTATCCCAATGATATGCCATAAATGTTCGGCCCTCTGTCCACAGTGATTTACAAAAGTCCACAGTAGGAGGAGGGTCTGACAAACGTGTGTGCCAGCATCTCTTGATGGCCAGCTCCCAAATAAAACTTGTCTTTCTATTGGTTGAAACCTAGATGAATAAGCAAGTCAGAAGACAGAACTGGAGAAAATGGAAATCTTTATTTTTAAACACTAGTACATTTTCAGGCTGTTTTAAAAAGGAAAAATCATATTAATTCAAAACTATGCATTGAAGCATATTTATTTAAACTCTAATTTTACAAACACATAATGAAAGAAACATTTTATAAATATCTACTCAGAATATGTATTATGAAAAAAAGTGTTTAAAAATAACAGCCCCAGATTTCCCTCTTTAAATATATAAAATTCCCATACAGTTCATAAGAATTCTTTCTCAAGAGCCAAAAATTTCACAAAGGCCAGCAACTTAGTTCTCATCAGACATAGTCGAAAACAATAGGGATATAAAAAAATGCAAAAGTTCTGTACAAGGGAAATAGAGATAGCACACGGGTAAATCTCATTACCATACATGCCACTGCATTTTAAAAATGTTTTATAAAAAATGCCATTTGAAACAAATAAGTGAGAGTCCTTCCCTGACTGTGGAAAATATATAAATTATCACCCTCCCACCTGTGGGTTGAGGATTCCACCGCTGGGCCGAGGAGGGAAGTTCCCTGACTAGGGGCCTAAGCCACACTTGGTGACCCATCTCCCCTGGCAGTGGCTTTTTCGGTGGGTGATTCACTATTATTTCTTTTACTTAGAAAAATCCTTTGGGATCATAAAAGACAATTGCTAGCAAGTGAAAGCAAGAGCAGGGGATGACTCCAGGTTGTTGCATTCAATGTATTTTGCGGTTTGGGTTACCACACTCCAGGAAGCCTAGTTTTCCACTGTCAGAGCCACTCTGTCACCTGCAGCAGCACACGCAGACTACTGTCTCTTCTGGCACTTCTTCTGGAAAGAGCTCTTCAAAAAAGTGCGGTACACGGGGTCATCCACGTATTCATTCTTAAATCTGGAGCTCAGCATTCTTTGTCTCTTTTTCTCCCCTTGGATTATGTCTGTTCCATAAAATGTGTCTTCAAATCGCATGTCAGAGGCTGTGGACTAAAATTAGCCAGCGTTACATTGCAGAAGGGCATGGTATTTGACATGACAAGAACATACAAAGATCTGGTCCAGACAGCAGGAGATGGGGTGCCAGAGACAGGTCACCAGCCCAGGATGCAAGGGCCCCGCACAGGTGGCTCTGGAATCTTCCTACCCGCTCCAGTCTCCTGCGTCCATCTAGAGCCTCTTTCTTCAAGATCTCCAACCCCCAGGGACTTTCCCCAACACAAGCAAGACCGAAGTCTTCTCATTTAAATCTCCCTCACTCTCCATCTTCCCTCTGGCTCCTGCCTGACCAGATTTTTTGAGGAATTTGTCAACAGTCATCTCTAACTCACTCCTATTCCTACTTACTCTGGGCCCCTGCCCTGACAACCTCCCTGAAACTGTCCTTGCTCATGTCCTAGTTCCAATGACACTTTTCTATCCTAAAAATATCTGCCTCTTCTGTCACCTAATTATTGCTCAAACGCTCCTCCCTCTGACAGAAGCTCCTCCTCCTGTTTCTCCACCTCCTCTGGTTGCTCACTGTGGATGTCTCAGGGGTTCCCCCTTTTAACTATTGGCTCACCTCTCATGCCCCTGGGATTTTGCATGTGGCCTTCTTTCCACATATGTAACCTGGGTCTTCACACCCACTATTCACAACTTCAATTCCTGCATCTACTCCTGTGATGCTGACACCTGTCACTGCAGTCCAGACCTCCTCCTGGGCTCAGGCCCGCATGTCCAATGGCCCAGTGGGCATCTCAGAGTTCTTATCTTAGAGGCACCTCAAGTCAACCTGTACTAAATTTAACTCAAATTTTTCCTTCTCCATTGTTGTCCTGATTATATTTCACAAATGGCATAACTCTTCCCGTCCATCTAGCTACACTGATCAGAAACCTAAAAGTCACTATAAACTCCTCCCTGCCCCCAGCCTGTCTAGGACCCTCTCCTACATGAAGCCCCCCACCCTTTATTCTTTAATTCTATTGACCTCATGGTGCAGGTCCTCACAATTCCTCTTCTAAAACATTGCAACAAATGCTACCCCTCCCCCGCCACACACACCGGCTACTTTCTGTAGAACCAGGAGATGACCATTCTCTATAAACTTTCTGACTAAATGACACCCATCTTTATAATATTTCAATAGCCCGCTGCCTTCAAGATAACATCCCACCTCCCCAGGCTGGACCTGCATAACCTGGCAGAATTCTGCCCCATGCTCCAGCCAGACTGACTTGTTTGCAGGTCCCAGCCACACTACTGGCTCTCTCCTGCATTTCTGTCTTTAGAAGCACTGTCTCCTCTGCATGGAAGATATTCAATCTTCTCTGCCCCAGGCAGATTTGAGGGCCCTTCTGTTGGGTTTCTGTAACACTTTACACGTTAATGTGGTGGAACGAGGACAACGGCAGGGATGAGGGACAGGTGGGTTTCTCCCCATCAGGGGTTTCCTAACCCACTCACCACTGTGAGGGTGAGGCAATGAGGGACTGAGCACCAAATTTTACATTTTCTCAACAGCAGGCAATATGCCCAGCCCTAGGTCACTGCTCAGTAAGTGTTAGCTGGGGGAAGGCATGTGGGCTTTTTCTGTTATGCTCAGGTAAAGTCCACAATAACTCCAACGTGTAGTGCATCTCACTGTGTCACTGAGGCTGCCTCCTCTGGTTGGTGACAGAGGCAACACGGTCCAACTTTTAGGGCTTGAAAACATATAGTCAGTGATGAAAAAGATGTAGATAATGGAATAGTTGCAAAGAGACTTGAAAACTAAAAAATGGACTCAAGTACACAACTGGGCACGTTCCCTGCCAGCTAGAGACGATTATCCAGGGTAACAGGCTGCCTCCAAGGCTCCCCGAGACACGACCTTGTTTCACCAGGGAAGCCTGCAGGTTGGTGGGCACCCTCTGCCACTGGGAGAAAACAATTTTTGTTTCATTTATTCTTGGCAAAGTACTTCCTTTGAGTGACCTTTCCCTCTTGTAAGTGCTAAAGTTATCACAGGAGAAAATAAAACACCCATGAAGGTGTTGCCATAGTGTGGAAGAGCAAAACTCAGCCTCTCAAACACAACAATAAAACCAATTTATCAGTAGCTCTTCTTCTCTGTAGCTAATTATGCACCGTTGCTATGGTTATTCTGTGAGACAATAAAAAGTAATGGGGCTGTTTCTGAAGTTAGTGGCACAGAACCCGGCACAATCACTGAGGTGGACTGCTGACTCTTTTGAAAAATTTCTCTCCAAGTCAGCGTGTGTCTGGGTGAGCACAGTCATTAAAACATGGGGGCCTCCCAGCGAGGGCTGCTAACTCACCCCTGCTTAAAACACACAAGAGAGATTTCTCTGGCTATAAATATCTTCCGTCAATGAGTTTTCCAATTAGTTTTGTTTTGCCAACTGGAAAAAAAAAGAGCAGTCACAGACAAACTAACCGCAAGCCAGAGCGTTACACGCCAACCCAAAGGAAAAGCCGGCCGGCTCCAGCAGGAGCGCCCGCGTCTTTGACTCGGTGAAAGCCGAGGTGGCGAGCTGCATTCGGCGACCGTGAACCTTTGTTTCTGAAGAAAGTCTCTACTAAGGTCAACTGTTTGACACAACAGGTTACATTCAGACTATAGACGTGATGTATTTTTCACTGTCTTGTCTCTAAAAATTTAAAGAAGGCAAGTTGGATTTGGTGTAAATGTTCAGAGAAATAGGCCTTAGAAAACTCAGGAGCTGAGTTCAAATAAAGCTACATGAGAGGGTATCCTGATATTGGAGACAAATCTAATGTGGAACAAAGAGATTGTGATCTCAGAGGAGAAAGCAGAAAGATTTCTTTTAATAATGGTTAGGTAGTAGTATGTGAAATCCACCAGGCCAGGCGCACAGGATGGTTAATGGCACATGGCTTAGGGAGTCCAAGACCTGACAGACTTCCAGAGGGCTCCCTAGTCCATTTCCCATTCTCAAAATCTCTAGACAATTTTAAAAAATGTTTTTTTTTTTAATTTAAAAAAAAGGAAAAGAGAAGGGAGAGGAGGAAACCATGGAAGACAGGAGCACGGAATGAGAGGCAGCTGTCTCCGGCATCTTCAAATGAAGTTGTTCTCAACAGATTTTAAGACCTAGAACACTGACAAGGTACTCAGTTTTTTAGGTTTGTTAAGATTTAGCTGATGTCTTTACAATAAAAGTATTTGATTTTTTTTTCTTTCTCTGCAGTTTGTCATCCAGTGATTAATCTCTTGTCAGGTCTCCTCTGTGCCCTCTGGGTGGGTGTCACTATGGTTACTGTCACTCTTCTCTTGACTATTTCACTTTGAAGTAACTTCCTGTCAGGGATGCAGCTAAGACAGAAAGTCAGTTCACATGTGATGCAATTGCCTAGTCTCAGGATCCCACCTGATGGAAAAGGAACTAAATATACAACTGGACATTTAAGAAAACCCACAGTTTTTTCCAAATCAATCTACGGTAACTCTATCACTGCAGAAAAGTATATCATAAGCGTGCACAATCTTGTTAGTAGAAGCAACTGACTAAAACTAAGGGTGTTACTTATTCAGAAAAGAATTTTCACTTTAGTTAGAAAAATTCCATTCATTAAAATTTCCCTGTTCAGTATTTCTCATTTTGCAGATGCAATAGAATGAAATTCTAAATGAGTAGAACTGACTTCATTTCAGGGTCCACTAAATATTTTATGATACAATAATGAAAACTAAGTTTTGTGAATTATATTTTTAACGACTTCAGTTTTGATTATTTTTCCATGTTTATTTGTCTTTTAATGGTATGCGCTGGGCTTGAAACCAACAGCACTTTCTTTTTTACTGAACTGCTTTAGTATCATTCACACAACTAGCATTCAGGCTTTCTTTATTCCTTTTGTTATAAAAGTGAGAGCTTAGTTTAATTATGAACAGACACAAATATTAACAAACTTCTGACAGACAAGGTATTCAGGTTTAGGTCTTTGTTAGATGTAAAACAGAAGGCAGAGAAGTTAATCAATAGATGATAAGGCTACAGGAAAGGAGACAGTCACTTAATGCTGAGTGAGTCCCCTTTCGTCTACTACCGAAAGCTCTCTTTTACTGTTGCTTCTACTAACAAGACTATAAATATAAATGCCTTGCGGGTGTCTCTGTATTCTGGCAGTGCTTGCGTGCATAGAGCACACCTTCAACAACTATCGTGTATGCCATTAAATGTTAACACAAGGAAGTATCATTAGAGAAAAAATAAGGAACGAACACTGGTTTCCCTGATTTGGGTCAAATTTGAGGTTTGCATTCAATAGGTTTCATTAAGGGAAAAGTTGCAATGACTTTCTTCCAAATCAACCTGGAGGCCTAGCACGTTTCCCGCTGGGAGGGGATTAGGGAATCACAGGGCAGATCCCCGAGTGGGACGTGCCAGCACTTACAAATCGAGCTTTCACTCTCTTGGGTAACTCTTCATCTAAAGTGTAGATGTCCTCTCTCTTCATTGCTATCTGGGATCCATCTTCAAATTCAACCTAGTGAAAAATAAAACATCGTGATATATATTAGAAAACAAACAAGCACTGACCACGCTTTTCAATGTTCCAGTCAATGACATAAAAAAGGAAGAAAATGGTGAAGCAGAATAAACAAGGGAACCAGCCAACAGCCAAGGAAGGAAGGAAGGGTCTTTCCCTTACCAAGCTAAGAACAAAATATGTTTTCAAACAAGATGAAATTCTTGAAAATCAGTCTTGGAATATGTGATATGAACACTTTACCCCCCAAAGCAAAAAGAAAAATAGCTGCTGCTCAAGTAATTTCTCAAAACCTGCGATGTGGCCAATTTAAGACAGGCTGGGCCTATCCGCACCGGATGTTCCTTTGAGAGGTTCTGACGATATAAGAGGGAGAGCTGTTTCTCTATGAGAAAGAAAAGATGATATAATAATCCTCCCAGATAAAATAATACCTCAAGTTCTTACAGAGCTTTGATGTTCAGCACTTACGTTTGTCAAATTCAACCAAATGGCCAGGAAAATCCCACATGTCACCCACTTAACAATTAAACCACTAATGTGCAAAAATATCACCTAAAATGAAAATGTTTAAAATTTTTAATCTAATCAAATGGGACCAATAATTTCAAAATCAATTTTTCCCAACATTTTAGGAGTTTTCAGAGAAAAGGGTGTGACGCTGGTTAACGGAAAAGTAGGGGCATCCAGGGGAAATTCATCATGAAGGGACTGTTCTTGGTTCGGGTTTAACCCCAAGTGAATTCTTTCAGGGGGAAACAACAAAAGGGATACGAACAGGGTAGAATTCCTAACATGTTCTAACGCTGAACCACTCAGAATATCTCTGAAGTCCATAACTTGTCTGTCTGAATGCTTTACTTTTAAGAAATAAAAGCATGTTTACACGTACAGTTAAAAGGTTAAGTTAAACCATGGAGCTGAGCTGTGTTAATAAAAATATGCTGGAGTTTAAAAAATATTGTAATAAAATATATAGTTACTTATTATCCATGCCCCACTCACAGCTGACTGAGCCGAGACAGCAGGGTGGAATCGGGTCTCGGCCGGCTCTCCCTGTTACACTCAGCAGGCAGAGGAGAGAACGCTTTTCTTCCGGCCTTGTTTTAGCAGAATGGTTTCTTTAATATTTAATTAGGCCAAGGTGTCATCTCGCTTACATAATTTGATAGCAGAGCTAGAACCACCTGTGCCTACCTTGCTTGGTTTTAGATTATTTGAGAAATCTACAAGAGAAAGGGGCAATTATGGAGTATGCTATGGTGACCAACTGTCCTGGGTTGCCCAGGACTGAAGGGTCTCCTGGATGCAGGACGTCGGGGCTAAAATCAGGGATTGTCCCCAGCAATCTGGGAGGGTTGTTAACCGTAGTTGGGATGGAACTGAGAGCAAATTCTGGCCTTTCCCTTTACCAGATGTGTGCCCTTAAACAAATTATTAAATTCAATGATCCTTTTAGCCCTCATTTGTAAAATAAGAGTAAAAGACACCTACCTTATAGGGCTACTATAAGGGTCCAAAAATACACATACGCAGGATTTTTATCACTGTGCAGTAGGTGTTTTAGTTATGTCTATATTTATAAATGTCTTTGCCTACTCAATGGCAAGGTTGAATAATTAGACACAAAACACAAAATAATCTCAAAAGGCCCGTGGTTTAATGAAGAATTTTAAACTACTTGTACTTGAGAGACAATTTTAATATTAGTCTTAACTTTTTCATTATGTCTATAAATATGCTCATAGTTCTGTTGACAGTCCATCATAAATTCAACTGAAGCTTAACACACTGATTACTAATTAGCCTGAATTTCAACATGTTCATATTATTATACCTTTCATGTAGCAAATAGCTTTGTTACATGTGAGATGCTTCTTTTCTGCATTTATTGTTTAATTAAATGCAATTACTTTCTTTTGACTGATGTAATAATGCTTCTTTTCTAGGAGTCTCCAGTATTATCAACCTGTCTTGTGATTTTTGTCTTCTTTTGGACATTCTGATGTAAAGAAGCTCCAGTACACACTCTAATATAAATGACCTGAACCTGCAACTTAACATTGCCATCAATACCGAGGGAATAATGGCCTCCATACTCATTGTCACACTCACACACACACACACACACACGCGCATACATACATACATATATTCCTCTCCCCACTCCTTTCGGGTTTTTCTAGACTTTACAACATGTTCTCCTCCAAGTTTTCCAACTTCTTTGCACACTTTTAATCACACTGTGCTCCAGTTCTTGATGCAGTGTCCTACAATGTACTCTTCCATTTAAGTCCTTGTCCCTTACGGGTCTTTGAACAACTTTTCTGCTGAAACTGGCAGTCTTATTCTCAAGATTTTTTCTAACTTAACAGGCCTGAACCTTCTTGCTTTTTCTCCTTTTACTTCAATTTTCCTGTTTTACTCTACTACTTAGCCTGACAATGTTGATTTCTGTCATTGTGTATTGAAAATACTACAGATTATTGATTTTAATAAATTTGTCCTTCTTTAAAGTCTTTCTAAAGGAATTTAAATGTACATCTGCTATCCGTGTTGTTTTCTTCTTAAAGCTTATGTCATTCTCATTTTTGATTAGGGATAAAATTTATTTTCTTATTTGTGTACCCTTTGATAAAATGTAGAGTCCTCTTGTGAGAAAATATGCAACTGGTAGCTGTATTTTCATTAAACAGCACCCCTTTAAGCTTGGGTGTATGACTGGCCACATCTGCATCATTGGTTTAGGTTTGCTGAGATGCCCAATGGGGGCCACGTCTCTCAGGCAAAAGCCACAAGTTCAGGGGCTACTGGCTCATGTACAGCCATCACCATCTTGGCTTATGGTGAGATAAATTAGTCTCTCCCCATATGAAGAAAACAGGAGAGCAGTCTTGCATCCAGTTGCATGTCTTTGCAGCCCAACGACTGTCCTTACCATTCACCAAATGTCACTAGGGTTTTCCAGTGTCAGACATGGTAATAAACTCTAATACCTGGGTCATCAGACATCAAATCTTTGCCTCCTTTATAAATTAAGAGGTACCCCATATTGATATTACTCATTGCTCAGTAGCACACTGGATATGCTCTCTGCCCTCTGGCTCCTCCTGTCCATCTCAGCAAGCATCAGACACCGGGCAGCACTCACCTGGTACATGTGGGCCACATTCAGTCCAAGATATTTTGCCCCATAGAGTTTGCCATCAGGCCACTTGACTTGGATGACTTCTCCTTCCGCGGGAGGGCCCAGTTTCACACAGTCTCGGCTCTATGGAATACACAGAGACAGGCTTCTCAAGACAAGTGTCTAAGTGACTGCAGTTAGAACTTAGCAAATGATGAACTCCTGGCAATTAAAAGGAGTTATTGCCTCTGTGTTTTATAGATTATGATCTTGCATGGGTGTTCAGGGGAAGCAATATGAGCCAAAGGAGTACTTAAAGATTCAGCCTACATCATAAAGTTGCAAAAGAATCACCATAATCCAAGCAGAAAAAAACAGCAGCATTTACATTTGCTACTTGACAAAGAATTGTTCAGAGGGTGAGTAAAATATACATAAAAATGCTTGAGCTGAGGAATAGACCAGCGAATGATTTATAACACATGACATTTATGTAGCATTTTGCACTTAACAAAATGCTTTAACATACATTTCATTTGAGCCTCATAATCACTCTATGAAGTAGGCAGAGGTTATCAATTACCCCCCATTTTACTGACAAGGAACCTGAGCCTCTGAGGAAGCTCCTGTAAGCTATGGTGACCACTGGAGGAGTGCACTGAATAGAAGAACGCGAGCTGAGGACACCCAGGTCGAAATGGGGTGGGGAAGAAGCAGAGTAAGACGCAGCTGGTAGTGCCTGAGGAGGGAGCGAAGAAAAGAGAACACGGGAAGTGTCTGTGGCGCGGCAGGAGAGGCTGGGGCACTGTGTCCTGTGCGGCAGGCCTCCCCCAACAGATGTTCTTCTGCCGGCATCTCCCATCGAGTGACTAGCCCACTTCCTTCCACAGGTAATCGGGGTGACAGCCACACCCAGTCTTCTCACTTCAGGTATTCATTCTACTCAACACCGCCTCTTCTGAAGGCAGTAATTCAGAGCAAATTTCCTAGCACTTCACCCTGGAAGGTGCTTTTTTCTGCAGGGTGGGGTGGAGGAGGTATACAGATAAAACAATAAAACATTCTCATTGACATGTTGCAAGCTCTTACACTTACGTGCTCAGTTTGGCACAATAAAATTTTAACACGAAGGAATTAAATACTTAACTACTCTGGTAAGTTTTTTTTGATGTTTAACAATTCATATTTTGCTAATCCTGGTGTTGCACTGATGAGGCAAAGCTGACTAATTGAAATGCACACTAGACCAAATCAAGCTATAAATGCAGCCAGGGCATGGTTCTGTGGTATAATGATAGGCATACACAGAAAATATTTAGTTGTTTATGATTAGAAACCCACCATATATTACTTTTCATTATTAATATAAGTATTGCATTATAATGGAGTGGCCATTTCACTGTCAGGATCGAAGTGAACGTGAGAAGCTCAGCTATTCATTTTTCTCTCTAGGCTATGCTTCCATTTAGAGCTACGGACAAAAACAAAAAACTGTGTGCTCAGAGGCTCTGTAGAAATGACAGCCTGTATCTAACTTAGTCCAGTGAAAACGAGTTTACTCTTGGCCTTCATAATATCTGACTTCGGGCATGCAGAACTGACAGGGCAGGCTACAGGAATGTGGTGTTCTATCTGTGCCCCTGGGATTATCACCTCATTTTCCATTTCTCTTCCTGATATATCTGTGGTATTAAGAACATTGAAAGGTTTAGCTTCTAAGTATTACACACACTGTCCAGTCTCCTGGGTTGGGAGTCACATTAGCTCTGGGATAAAACTCTGAGCTGAAACCTGGATACTTTGGTGACACTTTGGGACAAGAGCACGTTTCTTTCCTCTCCTAGTTTTCTTCCCTGTGGAGGAAGCTCCATTAGGATGATGCTCCCAGCCTTTTCTCTACTCCCTCATTCATTCACTCTACTAAGAGAGTAAGAAGTGACTTAATTTTACTTTTGAGTTCTGAAGGAGACTGTATTTTCCCAACTATGTACCACAGTGCCTTGGGTGCCGCAGCAAACACACAGGGGCTCTGTGGAATATTTTCAGGAGAACGACAGGACACTTGCCAGACACCTGGCTTACTACTCCTATTAAGCTGTACAGACCTAACTCAGCAGATGGAACTGTTTGTTATTTCTTTTGGCCTAGGGGCACTGTACAAAGTGTGCTGAGATGCCCAGGGGCTGTGAGCCAGGACACATCGTGGCCCTGTCTTAACCCCTCGCTTTACCCTTCTCTTTGGAGCCACCCTGTGGGCAGAGAACTCATTCTGCTCTGCTCCTTCCCCAGAAAGGAGCCGCTGGCATCCCTAGGAGGCCTGTCTTCTTCTCTGGTCAAAAATTAGGAAACCTGTCTGCCTGCAGACACAAGCCACACTTGACAGCACCGATCGGCAAACACAAGGCCCGAGGGCTGAATCCAGCCTCCACCTTGTTTTATCCACCTGGCACCTTGTTTCTACCCAGCAGCAGTCAAGCTCTCACTTAACTGTTCAGGAGTAGTTACATTTACACAGTCCTACAATGACATTCGGCCCTTTGAAGGCAACCACGAGGCGAGGTGGCCCCCGGTGAAAATGAGTTTGACACCCCTGCTCTACACTATCTGCTTTATTTGTAATAAAGGAGATTTTTAAAATCTCCAAATCTGGACTTCTTTGTCCCTCCATATTGCTCTTCCTTGAGGAGGATAAGTTCTATTTATTGGGCCCTTCTTCAACCCCAACACAGATAAGTCAAGGCCTCAGGGAATAATGGAGGCTTCACTTCCAGTTTCCTCATCCACCAACCACCACCATTAAGCGGGAGAATGAGGTCCTTAGTTTTACAGGTTTAACCTTCAATGGAGGTTTTCTAACATTTAAAATAACCCTCCCAAACAATCCTGACCTGCAGTTTTAGGTACCATGCTACCACAGTGTGGCAATGGCCATAGAAATGTGGCCTGAGCAAAGTATAAAGTTTACCTGAAGTATCTGTCATAAAAGTATAGCTTTATTAATGAACTAAATGTATGCAACATCAACAAGTAAAAACCACTTCTTTTTATTGAAAGGTGTTTGAAAACTAAATGCCCAAGATACTGCTTGATGTTTTTCTTACTGTTTGTCACACTTTACTCACAACGAACCCCAATCTGGCCGAAAGGGCCTGGCCTCGAGGAACTCCTGGCTCAGCCACAGCCTCGCTTTGCTTTCTATCAGCCCAAAGCTCTGGACCAGTTCATCCTCTTCCATATCAGAACCGAGGGGAGATACTTCAGTTCCCTTTCTCAACGTTCTTACTTTTACAACTCCTGTTTTTCTTTATGCATAGTGGGAAAATAAAGAAAAATAACCAACCAGCAACATAATATAAAATTATTCTGTGGCTCTCCTCCCCTGCACCACCAGGAGGCACTATTTGTCATGATGGCTGCCTTCTCACCCTTTGCCAGGTCCTTTGGCTGGAAGAAGACATATCTGACTTGCATACGACTTCATTTGATGAGTATTATCCATTACTTAAATCCCAGCCACTTTCCAAACAGATTTAAGGCACTCATAGGAAAACACAAAAGAGTTATTTTTTGTAACATCTAGTTTCCTCCATAGAAAAATGGTTTGAATTCATCAGCTGTATCAAATTTGGAGTTTGCAAGAAACTTTCTATGACTACATGGAGTATAAAGCATTTAAACAGAAATGGAACCAGGAACGTATCAGTTGATGAGGAAGTTGAAAAGTTTGATATCTAGGTATCCCTGATCCCTCCAAAGCAAAAGCTGCGGGTGTCCTCAAAACTGCCACAATCACTAATCTAGTATCTATTCACTGACCACCTACCTGTGTGAGACACCAGACGAGTCAACAATATCTAGTTCCCCAACCTATGGATAAGCAGAGGGCGTCTTGTCCATGCTTGGAGGCCTGTCACACTGAATCCACAGCTCTGCAGCGTGCGGCCTCTTAGGTCCTTAAAAGGGCTGAAATCAGATTTGGCCCCTAGAATCACTTCAACCAGAACAGAACTCGTGGTTTATAGACTGGGTTTCTAGGTAAGTTTTCATGTGGAAAAATAGGTTTTTATCCAAAAGAAAAGGTGTGGGAGATGGCAGCATAGGTAACCATGGCTTGCCTCTTCACACAACCACATCAAAACTACAACTAAACCACAGAATAACCATCACTCAGAACCATCAGAAATCGAGCTGAATGGAAGTCTGACAGCTACAGAATTAAAGAAACCACATCCATCCAGACTGTTAGGCAGGGCAGAAATGTGGAACGGGCTGGTCCTACACCCACATGTGGTGGATAAAAATTCAGGAAAGATATCTTGGAAGTGAGGGGTCCCAG
Source organism: Carollia perspicillata (assembly GCA_004027735.1). Lineage (NCBI taxonomy): Eukaryota > Metazoa > Chordata > Mammalia > Chiroptera > Phyllostomidae > Carollia > Carollia perspicillata. The sequence goes on from PVKM010005196.1 coordinate 43,163, forward strand.
CCCCACACCAGAACGCCCGAGCCCAGGGTTCCAGTGACAGGAAGATTAGCCCCCATAACTTTTGGCTGTAAAAAAACAGTGGGGTTTGAGTTGATGGAAGAAATGCTAGAGTTCCAAGCAGTTCCTCTTAAAAAGCTCGCACAAGGACTCACTCCAACTCACTCCCTCTGAGCTCCAGCACCAGGGTAGCAGCTTGAAAGGCACCAGTGGCATATGGAGAGGAACTGACGTGTCTTGTATCAGGACAAGAGCTGGGAGACACCTTTCTCCCAGACAAAAAGGTGGCCAGAGGCTATTGTTCCTTTTCTGAACTCTTCTCCCATGAGAGCCACAGCGCAGGCAGGGTGGTGCCATATCTGAGACTCCATCACCCTGACTAACACTGTTTGCCCCACCCTGGATAATCCCTGAGGCTCTGACTCACCCAAGCTGTCAACAGTGGCTTTTCCATATGAATGGCTGGTCTTGGCTCAGGCTTCACATCTTCCTAAATCCTCTCAAATAAGCAGCAACCAACCTCAGTGACCTGCCACCCCTGTATCTCTGGCTAAGCAGCCCCAGGCTTGGCATTAGCAGCAGCCAGCTTCGGATTACAGTTTGGCTTCACCTGGGAACCTCCAAGCCTAGTGCAGGTAGCAGCCATCTGCAGACTGCTTTGTAGCTCATGCTGGGTGGTCTCAGGCAGAACAGGTGGTGGCTGACCCTGGCCTGGACCACCCAGGAATCCCCAGACAGCAACAGTGGACACCCAGTGGACAGCTACAGACAACACTGCAACACCGCCACCATTTCCCTGCACAGTGGATCCTCCACAGAGGTTGGTGGTCAGTGGTCATAGTCCTTGCAGCTGGCTGACCTGGCCAAATACTTCCCATTGATGTGCCAACATCAATCAAGGCTCAACTATAACAGAAAGTTTTACTCAGCCCACATGATGGGCACACCTTGATTACCCAGCTTGGTTGATATGGGAGGCTGTGCCACTCAACACTACAGGACGCCTACTACTTTAGGCCATGCTATCAAGATATGACTCCCTAGTCATAGCAGCTTCACCTAATACATGGCAACAAACACATGGAGGTAGCCAAAATGAGGAAACAAAGACACATGGCCCAAATGAAAGAATAGATCAAAACTCCACAAAAAGAACTACACAAAAATGGAGATTTATCAAATCTCCAAAATTTATCAAATGCACAATTCAAAACATTGATTATAAGGATGCTCAAGGAACTTATAGTGAGGACCCCAACAGCATAGAAAAGACACAGACAGAAATGAAGGATATACTAATGGAAATAAAAAACAATTTACAGGGAATCAACAGTAGAACAGGTGAAGCCGACAATCAAAGTAATGATATGGAACATAAGGAACCAAAAAACAACCAATCAGAACAACAAGAAGAAAGAAGAATTAGAAAAAAAGAGAGGAGATTGTAAGGAGCCTCTGGGACAACTTCAAGCATTCCAACACTCACTTCATAGGGGTGCCAGAAGGAGAAGAGAAAGGGCGAGAAATTGGAAATCTATTTGAAAAATAATAAAAGTAAGCTTCCCTAATTTGGTGAAGAAAATACACATGAATGTCCAGGAAGCACAGAGTCCCAAACAAGATGGATGCAAAGAGGCCCATGCCAAGACACATCATAATTAAAATGCCAAAGGTTAAAGAGAAAGACAAAATCTTAAAAGCGGCAAGAGAATAGTAGTTAGTTACCTACAGGGGAGTTCCCATGAGACTGTCAGATGATTTCTCAAAAGAAACTCTTGCAGACTAAAAGGGACTGGCAAGAAGTATTCAAAGTCATGAAAAGCAGGGACCTACAGCCAAGGTTGCTCTACCCAGCAAAGTTATCATTTAGAATCAAAGGGCAGCTAAAGAGCTTCCCAGACCAGAAAAAACTAAGGAAGTTCATCATTATCAAGCCATTATTATATGAAACATTAAAGGGACTTAGTTAAGAAAAAGAAGATCAAAACAGTGAACAATAAAATGGCAATAAACACATACCTATCAACACTGAATCTAAAAAACAAACTAAGCAAACAAAAAGTACAGAGACAGACAGACTCATGGATACAGAGAGTGTTTTGATGGTTGATAAGATGGGAGGGGGGTGTGGGGGAATGGATGAAGAGGTGTGGGGATTAAGAAGTACACAGAGGTAGTTACAGAAGAGCCATGGGGATATAAAGTACAGTATAGGAAATGGAGTAGACAAAGAACTTATATGCACGACCCAAGGACATGCACTAAGGGTTGGGGATTGCCTAAGGGAGTGGGGGATGTTGCTGGATGGGGAGCCAAAGAGAGAAAATTGGGACAACCGTAATAGCATAATCGATGCAATATAAAAAGGTGTGAAAAATAAAATAAAATGTCTGAAAATGAGGGGATTTAGTTTGTGGAAAACCACACTGAAAGGTCTGCCCTTGCTTTTAAAGGGTTTCAGCTCACTCACATCTGCCTTGGGCTGTGCTCAAGGAGTGAGAAAACGGAGCACAGCTTCTCACAGTATGGTCCCAACCACGGGGACACACATTACAGGTGAGGGTTCCAGGCCTCTATTCCTCCCCACAGCTCTAGGTGACCTGAGTGATTTTTTAAAAAGAATTCTAGATTTTGAGATCTAGTATATTAGAGGGTGTAAATGCTAACCAGCTCTTTCCTAATGGAGTCTGTATCATGTTGTTGGAGCAAGTACACACCTCTGCTGGAAAACCGCGTGCATTAAAAATGTTAACTAATGCGTTTCTTTCCATTGCTGTCCAGACCCTCAGAAGCAGTTTGCCTTCACCTCACAAAAATAGCTGTTTACCATTTGCTGTATTGCCTCCAGAGGTGTGTAAACACCCCTAAAACCTGCCCGAATCCTGTCCACAGGGGTACAGCTGTCTGGAGCTGCCACTAAACTGGTAGCTAGAGTACTAAATAGATGATACAAAAAGAATAATCACAGTCAAGAATGACCTTTGGCTTTGATTAAAGGACAGAGATGGGTCATCAACCCAGGCAAGAAGACTGTGTCATATCATATTCTTGCCAAAGTTAGCCAAACTCCTACGTTTCTCCACCAACTACAGAGAAAAAGTCCAACTGCCAGTGTGATTATTTGAATTCTGAAATCATGTTCTTGGAACTCTTACTGGATCATTTGAAAGAAACGTCTGAAAGCCACTGTCCTTCACTGTTGCTTGCCTTATCACTCCCTCCCCACCCATGCCTACCTCTATCTCTACCAATTATAAAATACGAAGCAAGCAGTCCTGTCTGTATGTCCAGCTGCACCAGAGGAAGACATGGTACATGATTTCTCAGTAGTTAATCCACGTATAATTTGGAGCCTGTGATGCACCCCTAGGGAAACATGCTTAAGCGACCAGCAGCAAACTGACGGCAGCAGCTGCTGGCGTTTTGAGTGATAATCACCTGCTCATTACTGGACTCTGGCAGGGATTAACAAGACTGACTGACAGCCGGCACCAATCACACTGGCTATCTGTCATTCGTTTGGCTGCCCAGCACCTGAATCCCTTTCCCCCTTCAGAGTCTAAGTGGCAGGCAGAGCTGGCTTGCCATTACAGGCGCTGGTACACGCCAGATACTCCTTTGTCCAGCTGGCCTGGCCAGTTGGCTTCCCTGACCAGGATGTAAAACCTGTGAACAGGGATGCAGAGAAACCGAAGAGAGCAGCTCTCTCTCCCAGAGGGCAGCAGTAGCAGCCGATGGCCAAGTCTAGGTCCAGGCTGACCACACAGGAGGAGGTGGCCGCATCCTTCCCGGACTGACTCGGTGGCCTCATCCTGCCTGTGTTCTGTGGCTTTGTCCTGCCTGTGTTCTGGCTGAGTAGCCTCCCTTTGATCTCCCTTGTCTTCCGACCTTATTCTTTTGGCAGAACTGGAGATTCTGTGGGCTTCCTATTAGCCTTCCTCTAAATTTCTACAGTGCCTAAATCAGTTATGTTCAGTTTTCATTACTTAACAACTGATGGCCCTGGCTGATAAGTAACTGCTGGTTTGAGAATGACAGAGCCCCCTTACAAAGCAATGCGATGCTCGGCCAGGTTGAGAACACTGTGTAAGACCATTTCCCAGAATGCACTATATATTCTACATATAAAGAAGTAACTCATTCCATGTTACTTTCTCTGACTAAAGCCATTCTACAGTACCTGAAAGCCTCTAACATACCTGAAAGAAAATCTGGACTGCTCCTCCACCGAGGTATCTTACCTATGTATGTTCTGTGCTAGTTACAAAACACTGTCATTTCATCCTGTGGGATACTGGATTCAAGCCTACTCGCTCCCAGACTGATGCTTATCATTCCAGGAAAACTCCAAGTCTGACGTCCTTTTTACTTGTTTTTCTTTTTTAAGTGAAACACACACACACCTTTTCTCTATCTGAGATGCTCTGGTTGTCTTCATTAAGCTGGAGCGATGCCCTCCTTATTCCCTCAAACAGCTAAATTCTTTCCCACCAGCCACACTTGACCAATATCCTGACACTTATACCTATCTCCTGAAAGAATGTCTTCACAGAAAGAATAGCACTGACACTTGGTGAATTCTTGAGGGCCACTTAATTTGTTAACACAGACTTTCCCTTCTGCTATAAGCCAAGAGTGAGCACATGCACGCTAAAGGCATAGAGGTTGAGATGGAGGTTGTTTTCTGAAAGTTACTACAGTAAGCCTCAGAAGAAATATTTCTAAAATAAGTTACATCTTTGTTATTAGAAATAGGTAAGATTCCATGCAAAAGCTCTAAAACGCATAGAAAGTATGAAGTTAGCAGATTCTTTGGTAATTAACTTTGCTGTTCTTTTGAAGTGAGGATACATGGAAAAGTCAATAACCGGAGTCAGGGTGATATTGGGGATCTCATCTAACCAAAAGGGCCTGTGACAGAGGGACTCAGAAAGTCAGGGAGCGTATGTGGGCATCAGGGACAAGGCAGGAGGCTCTGAAATGCCAACAAAAGGTTCTCTGCATTCTTGGAATTGGAGTAGGAATGGAACTAAAAGGACCATTTATTCACCGATTACCCGCCTTAGAGAGAACTTGCCCCTTCTTTCCCCTCTCCCCACTTCTCTCACTCTGGTATATACTGAGTGTTTCCACTATGCCTAGCACTAATCCCATCATTGGAGAGAGACACAAAGAGTACTTGTGAAGTCCTCTCCCCCAAGGAATTCAGAGTCCAGTGGGAGACTCAAACACACACATGGATATCCACGGTATGAGGAACTGGATGTGATAACGGGAAAGTGGCAGGGAAGTAGGAGCTCTCTGTGTCCATGACTCACCGTCTTATTGCCAACTGTGTGAAGAACGTTCTCTCCTTATGATTAACCAAAACTACACATGTCTTTCCTCAATGTTACATCACACCCTCCATATAAACTGAACTAATCACAGAGTCCCCATTTAAAACTCCCGCACCCACCTGGCTAGGTAAGTTGTGGTGAGAGCAGTAAGGTGGTGCTTAAAGACAGGTAGGTGCCCAAGAGAGAAGCAAGCTGGTGGGTCCAACAGCGTTTTGCAGGATCACTGTTGGAGCCTTTGGTGTCAACAACTTGACTTTATTGAGGTGCCCAGTTGGTCAGGCTACTGCACTGAATATACACACTGGGTGGCTAAGCCAGGAGGATAGCGCTGTAGCCCCGGCCCCTTTCTCGTCTGAAACGTGTTCTGGATGATCCCACCAATGATCGCTGGGCTGGTGCCCCATCACAGCAGAACCCAAAACATGAAATCTGTTAAGTTCAACTCCTACAAGTCCTTG
>PVKM010005197.1:0-48853 GCA_004027735.1 Carollia perspicillata
ATTATATTTCAAAAGAATGGCTTCTAGTTCTTCAGATAAAACATCCTCAAGTCATATAAGATTTATAACTCCAAGGGACAGAAAGTTTATAATTGCTAGTTTTCTAAAGACAAAACTCTAGGAAAGGAGAGGTCAGGAAGAAAGCTATCTAAAATTTAGTCAGGTTGAAAGGAACCATAAGGTTCTCTTGGTCAACACACACACACACACACACACACACACACACACACACACTATTTGTTGACAAACCCTCAGCGTTCATGTTTTCTAAGACTTCTTCCACTGCCAACATCTTACAGGCCTGTGAATTCACATTCATATTATCATAAATTCCAAGTTAATGAGCTAAAACTAATAAGTTTATATGCATCTGAACATGGACTCCTTATCATTCCATGTATAGTTATAGTGATTGATTTTTTTATATACTGTATAAAACTTACAAACACCTTTATTGGAATAAGTTTGTAATTGATTGTTCCTTTAATTAAATTGTATAGATGATAAAATTAAGAAATATCATTAACTTTTTGTTGCTGATATGACCTTCTCATATTTGTATCATACCCACCCTGAATGTCTTCAAATTACTTCAGTATTTCAGAAAAATTTAAATTCTATGTAGTATAAAATTCCAAACCTATGGTTCCCATGTCAATTATAATTTAATTTCTTGGCACATCTGGTTGTAGTACTTTCTATTACTGTATAGACTCTTATATTTATGTCTTAATATATATTTGCCTTACAGCCCAGTTATGATTCCTATGAGGACCATAACTTTACACTTCAGGATGCTGTTTTAAAATTTTCAGCCATAAAATTGCATTAATATAATTTCCATTGCTGTTTCCTCCCTTTGTGTTAAAGAATATAGAATGGTTATGTGTTAGTGTTTTCCTCATGAATACCAAAATGTATTCCAGAATATGATTCATGGTTATATTTGAGTTCTCACCTTCATAAGTAAATACCTGTGATTAATCCCAAGTGACATGAGGGTGAACATACAAGAATAATTTTACATAGGTCGCACATAGGGCAGTACTTACCTTCACTAGAAAATCTATTGTCAAAGCTAATATTTAGAGAGGTAGAAAAAAATCTCTCCCTTTGAGGTGCTGCTGTGTAGGTAAGGAATTGTAAATGATCAAAACCAGTGCAATCAAATGGTAATAAAAGCATTATTTTTGTGGAGGTATAGTTAGCTGTGTCCAGAATCCTTCTGAGATCTGTGAAAATACGTTTTATAATTTAATGACTCTGGGTGGGACCTGAGACTCTGCATTTGTATCAACTTTGGACAAACACCCTCAAATTTACCACAGCCCCCAACCCCCCATGCATCCCAGTATGTTATGGCTGGCTAGGTATACTGATTAATTTGTTTACTTGGTCCTGGTCATTGGAGTTTGTCATCACTGCTAAGATTTTCAGTTAATCTATATTCTATCTCCATGTTGGTTGCTAGCCTAGTCTGCCTCTACTTTCTCTGACCAATATGATTTTCTCTTTCTCTTTTTCTCTCTTCTCTCTCTCTGTCTCTGTCTACCTCTCTCTCTCTCTCTTTTTTTTTTATAGGTCTATCTTTTCTCTCATTTGAGAGTAGTTATTCCAGACACTCTTGCCTCTGAAGATGTATCTAACTTCCACCTTCCTACTCCATCTCCAGGGGTCAATGTCTGTCCTACAACATATCTGTAGTATACTAGCCAAGGTGGCTTTAACATTCCCTTCAGCTTGACTAAACCTAAGACAGGCTTCTTTCTGATTATAGCCTCTGATCTCCCTTTTCATAGAGTTTTTTCTTTAGAAAACTTGCGGTTGTAGATCCCTTCTCTGCCCCTTTAAGATATAAATATTCTAAAGCCCAGGCATGTCTTTCTCAAGGAACTGGGAACCATCCTTTTGAAATATAATCATCAAAATATACTTTTAAAAAAAGAAATACAGGGTTCCTGGCTCCTAGTTTCCATGGGATGGTAGGAGTCTAACTTCAGTGGATAAACAAATAAGCACCAATTAACAAATGCAGATGACCTCTCAAATAAAAAAAATGACCCATTATAGCACCATTGAGTGATCCCGTCTTGCTTATCCCACTTCTGATTTTGTCTTGTCCCTCTCTTACTAATGTGGGTGGTGAAAAGCAGTGTGTCCAGGGCACATGTTGGCTGAGGAAGCACAGAGGCAAAAGGTGAGGTAGGTACTGAAGATATAGTCTTAATATATTGACCATTAAGCTTTACTTTAATATTTGTTTCACCATAAACAAAATGTGGGAACACTGAAAATATTTCTTTTAATGGAACCAAAAATTTTAAGGGTGACATAATTTATATTCTGATTTATTTTATATTTAATATCATTAGAAACTATGATAGAAAATTTTACCTATGCTATCTCATGGAACTCTTGAAACTTCCCCGGATTACTCTCATTTATAGATGAAAAGGGAACACTTTGAGGAACAGTAACCTAACATTTGCAATACTCCAATTCAAGACTCTTTCTCTAACCCTGTGATATGGAGTAGAGATTTCAATTTCATCATAAATACTGATGTATATCAATAATTATGATGATGATAACATCAGCTACAATTTTAAAATGTCTACTGTGTTGTATGCTAGACCTCCACTATCCAATTCAGTAATAAGTCACATGTGAATTTAGAGTATTTGAAATGTGGCTAGTCTACATTGAAATGTTTTGTAAGTGTAAAATACACACTATAGTTTGAATATTAAAATATGTTATTGATAATTTCAAAGTGATTACATATTTATAATGTTTTAAGTGTCAAAGATTAAATGAAATATAAAGATTATGTTACTTTTTACTTTTCACATGTACTAGAAAATTAAAAGTATATATACGACACATGTATTATAATTGGTGAGTGCAGTTTAATCTTTCAGACTCTGTTAGATGTGGCGCTGACGTGGCATAGATGTAATGCTAGGTCATTGATATATAATTTTAAAAAGTTATTTTATGTCAGAAAGATATACTTTATTATTATTTTTAAAGATGTAGTATGCATTGAATACTTTTAATCTTTATTAGTCAATTAAACATTCACAATAGTTGATTAAAACAATTTTCCTTTGATCTCTCTCCCACACACAGGCCCACATACTAACTCGCACAAACATATACATCTAAAGGAGAAAAAAGTTTGACAGGTGATGTGGACCCTGGCTTGTGGGGTCCGTGACATTGTGGATGGGGGAGGGACATTCACACAGACTACCAAGTCTCGTGGAGGAAAAGGGTGGGCATGCCTTTTTCTCTCAAGGGGAGCAAAAAGCCAGGCCCTTGCCATAACCAGCCTTTATTGGGTTTCTCCCACATTACATGGCAGTCCTCATTTACTATGCACAGGTTCCTTCAGGGGGTTACCTTTCACAGAAAACAAAGGAATCAATGCTGCTAATCACATCACAGAAGAAGGATATTTGCAAATGAAAAGGCAAAAATGGTTGAACTGGTTACACTTATTCTTGGAAGGTTTAGCATGGATTTTAGGCAGTTATTTTGTGGTAAATGTTTGCCACAAATCAGGGTGAGGGAGTTTTAGCAAAAGCACATCTCAGAGTAGCCTAGGTAACAATGCAGGTCTGACTCCCCACAGGAGAACCTATCTGCGGGCACGGGTCCTGTGCAACTCTGAGTGGGAGCTGGACCCAAGCCACGCAGAATGGTTTCCTACAGACAGGGATAAATAAATAGTCATAACTCAAATAAAAATCATAAAACAAACACCACTAAATGGAAAGAAAAATGAGGTAGGACTTTTTCCTAAAAGAAAAATAGTAAAAAAAAAAAGCGGTGAATTGTAAGTGTAAAATGTTGAACAGTATAACAAGTACTGCTCTGATTAGGTGGACCATAAAGCAAACAGAGATTGTCTCTGTAGAGACCCAAATCTACACAGCACAATGCCAACCGGTGAAAATGAAGGGAAAACTATGCTGACATGCTATTTCTCATCTTCTAGCCAAGTAAAACTGAAGAAATAAGGCTGAATGAAGATAGGCAGCAAAGAGGAAATCCATCCCTGTGACCTGAGCCACAGCCATAGTGCCACCTCAAAGCTTGAAAACAGAGGGAGACTACCATTTAGAGTAACACACACCACAACACACGGAACATATGTCGTGTTCAAAATACAGATTATAGAAAGACATGAAAGAGTACATTTAAAGCTAGATGTAGATGAAAGTCACGTTAGAACAATGAGAAAAAACAACATGACAGAAAACACAGGGGGATGGTAAGCAGCTAGAGGAGATCACATGAAATAAAGTGGGAAAAACCAAACATACCCTCAAAATCACTTAAGCAAGAAGATACAAAATAAAGGCATAAAGTAGATACAGGTACTAACTGGTATTTCTAAAGAAGAGAAGAGAATAAGTAAAAAGATTGGTTAAAAACGGATAGTGTTGATATTTGCAATGACATAATAAAGATTGATTTATTGAAATAAAAATTTGAGTCCAAAAATTAAGTAGGTTTCCTGTGTCTAATGAATAGCCTGATGAAATTACTGAGCCTAAAATACAAAATAGAATATACAAAAACAACACTTGAAAATTATGTACATTAATGTGTGTAACAGATAAAGATTTTCAAACATGTGAAGGTAAAAAATAAAATGCCCAAGATCTCATTTCTGAGTGAAGACAATGGGAACAAGATGATGAAATCCAGCCAAAGCAAGGAAAAACTAAAGAATTGGAGGATGGAATAATCCTATTTATACTGGAAATAGTCATGGATTCATTTAAACATGGAACAAAGAGAAAAACTGAATTTATAGTTACAGAACGGACTATAATTATAATAAGTCTTGACAGTGTAGAAATAATAATATAGAGAAAGACAGGGTTTAGAAGGAATTTCCTAATCTTTTAGAACAGAGAATCAATAGCTGTGGTCTAAAGTTCAGCCTGTGATTAATATAATGATCTTTATATTTTAGCATTAATGTACTCTTTCTTAATGTTAAATTATACTTTACATGAAAATATCTGATGTAATGAATCTATATTTCCCTCATTCTCAGCTCTTTCCTCAATTACATGTAAATTTATTTTTATTCTGTTAAAATAAGTTAATTTCATTATAAAATTCTATTTTATGAATACATTTATCACATATCTATTTCATTAATGTACCAAGGTGAATGACATTGAGAGTGGTCTATTCTGATGGGAACAGTATTATATCACTGACATTGTTTAGAATTGCTGGCACAAAGGATAATAAAAAGAAGGCTAGTTTTTAGTTGATTTTATTAATGTATCCAAACCCTTTCCTATCTTCTTGCCTGCATCCAAGAGTTTGAGCACTCTTCCAGCCACCCCCACCCACAGATGACCTATGGTATCATCCATATTTCTGACTCCATTAACACTCAGAAACACGTTATCAGACATGAAGAATGTTTTTGTTTTTGTTCTGACTGGTGCACTTTGTAGATTTAGTTTTAATTTCCTTGTTTTACTTTCATGTATGGCTTAGTCTTTAATATGATCTACATAATATTTCAAATAAAATAAAATCATAATTCTTTAACAAAGGAAATTAAATACCATGTTTTAAGTGTCACAAATGAGAATTCATGGCATAGTTTATTAAATGCATGGTCAATTAAAATAAGCAGCTTTACTTTGGTCTATCACAGTACACTACTATGTGACCTCAGTGTATTAAGCAAGAACACACATTCTGGAAACAGAACAAATTCATTTTGATCATACGCAGCTCCACTCAGTATTGGACATGATATGTCATAAAAGATAGATTTGATTCTATCTGACCTCTAAAGTAGAACATATGTATTTCAGAACATGTAAAAGACTTCCCACTAAAGTCTGAGCAGAAAATATTAGAAAATAGATTCCTATTTATATTTTCATTTCTGAATTTCTACTTTGGGATATGTTTTTAAATGTGATCTTAATATTAATAGAGAAATACATGTGTGCATATGTGTATACACATATAATCCTAATAAATTAGGTGTGTGTGTGTTCATGGAAGAATGCATGCATCTATGTGTCTGAACATAAACTTCAAGTGCTAGAACTTTTTACATAATGCACATCAACAGAACATCTTGAAAGCTAGCATTTATGTTATAAATTATATCATCATTATATTAAGAAAAATATAATCTCTGACTTCAGTAAATCTCTGTTTTAACTTCTATTACTGGCCAGATTTCCTCTTTACCTTTAGGTTCTAAATTTGTGATATTTCAAAGCCATGTCTCCTATTATCTCAGTAAATTATTTATTAGTAAAATAAACCAGGTGGTGAAAGACAAATACCATATAATCTCACCTATAAGTGGAACCTAATCAAAAAAACAAACAAGCATACAAAGTAGAACCAGAGACATGGAAATAAAAAACAAACTGGGAGTGACTATGGGGTGGTGACGGGGTTAACAGGGGGAGGGAAGAAGGGGAAGGGTCAAGGAACAGGTATAAAGGACCCATGGACAAGGACAGTGCGGTGGGGTGGGGAGAATTGAATGTAGGAGAGCAGGGCTGGGCAGGGCAGGGCAGAGCAATAAGGGAAAAATGGAGACAACTGTAAATGAACAATAGAAAATTCTAAACAATTATACTTAGAAAAAGAAAGATTAATTCATGTTGAAGTTGAAAATTAGTATATCTAAAGTTGTTAGTCTTAAACCTAGGCATTTTGCTTTACTGGACAAATCCTGTGATTTACCAACTACCCAAAAATTTCATTCCTACATTCTAATATATAAATGCAGATATTTTTGACATTTATCCTTATTCTCCCCAAAATATAAAGAAAAGCAGGATTTCTCAAATCCTGGATCTAGAAGATCATATGAAGTTTAATCTCTTCTGTCTCAAATATAATCTCTATCTTCTCAGTTTGGGTCTTGCTTGGGTCTCTTCTTGAATTTTATTACTATTATCCTCTCTGGTGTCCTGTTTGGATACACAAGTTCTTGTTTCTAGTCCAGTCAGGTTTTGCCACCTTTTCCTCTTTTAAGTCATACTAGATTAAGTCTTACCAGATGGTTATGCCTTTGAATATGGGATACTTTGTTTTCCCTCAAATGTAAATCTCAATGGTTTGAAAGCATAGCATTTCTGGGATTCTATCATAATTATTCTAATTATAACTTTTAGAATAAATGTAATAATACTTTTTAATCCTAAATAATAATTATTTCATGGAGATGGCAAAATACTCTTTTATAGATTTCCTGGTGTAATTCTATAGAATATTTGAACTTGAATAGGAACTTATCAAATAGAACTAGTTTTTTAAAAGAAGTAAAAGCCCACTAAGAACCTCTTTCCTTTGAAGAAAGTTCAAAGTCCTGATAAAGGTGACATGTGATGATTCTAATTGCTAGATGTGATTCTACTACTTCACATGCTGGCTTTTAAAGGCCTTTGAAGTTTTCTCCAATCTGAGAAACAAAAATATCTACAAAATTTGTATTAATTGTGTTGGGTAAAAGACATTTACATTTATTTTTATAAGAAAAATCTCATCTCAGAGAAGGTAAGATGGCTTTAAGAAAGTTCTAAAGTTTTGTGACCCATGAAAAGTCTATAAAATCTGTAGAATCACTTACAGAATTTTATAAAAGGACATGAGTTACAAAAATGCCAACAACAAAGTATTTCATCAAAGTAAATATTATAAACTACTTTTCTGTATATGAAGACACAAACAGTGTCATTCAGTTGAAATGAATGATATTAAAGTGTTGTAACTACAAACCAGACATTTGACAGACTTCTGCTTTTTGACACCAACTGATTGGTCAAATAATCCGGACCTTAGACTAATAATACTTACATCATAATACTTGCATAGTATTATTATTATACATAGTATAATACTTACATAGTATTATAATATTTAGTGGCCTGTGATTTGAAGTTAAACATGAACTGGTACATATCACTGACTCGACAACTGTCAATTTAACAGTATAGTAGCTTAGAGCTTAGGCTGGAGTTAGACAAACCTGAGTTTAAAAATGATACTGGTACTACCTGTGTGACCTTCAACTTAAGTTACTCATTTTTCCCCAAGGATCTTCCTGAGAAGGTTGTTATCAGGATTACTTTATCCAGGAGCCTGAATTATTATTATTTTTTGCAACCATACAATACCCTCCCTGTCCTTGTGTCCAATGCCTTGTGCCTTTACTTTGATCCCCGCTGATGGTGGGTGTGGACAATGGAAGGTAGATGTAATGACAGTGTGTCCATTCTGGGCAAAGACATTAAAGGACATCATGCTTTACTGATTACTCTCTGCATTCCTGTTATTTAGCTTAAGAAAAAACATAGTCCAGGAAGCATTTGGTCCAAGCAGAATTGAAGTCATTGAGAATATACCTAAGCCAAATATTCTGCCATGAGCCTAGAACATAAACTACAGCTTACCCATTCTTACTGGCTATCAACTCAAATGCTTGTCAGACTTAGATGCTTGTTGTTGTTAAGTCAATGAGTTTTGGTTGTATTTATTATGCAACATTATTGAACAGGTCTATCCAGGAAGTATCCAGCCAGGTAATATGAAAACTAGAGACATTTACTGAAAAAGATACAAGATACAAGAATCATTGTACATGGGACATTGATACCTCAGTCCCCTTCAAAGTAGGCAACTTGGGACCCCACACAGTTCTCCCAAACTCCATCAGTCATCATTTAAAATGCATATACATCATTGAACATTGTCTCTGGCACATACTAAGAGCCCAGTAAACCCCAACTATTTTAGTTAATATTCTCTTTTGCTTGGTTTGTAATAAATTGTTTAAAATCAGGAAATGACCAATTTTATTAGCTTACTGATGAATATAAATTTCAGAATTTATATTTACATGCATAAATATAAACCTCATTTATATTCCACATAGCTATTAAATTAAATATAAATATAATCGTTGCTTGGAGACAGGCTTGAGTCCCTTTATTTTCTGTGTGACATGGTGTTTTTGTACATTCAACTAATATTTATGGACAACTTTGGCTTTTGGACTTTATCCTTTTGCATAAAAAGAGGATAAAAATAATACTTTTCAGAGTTGTGAGGAGATTGATCATAAAGTAAATAGAAAACTTAGCACAGGATTTGGCGCTGAACTTACCGAAAGTGCTGAACTTATGACAGTTGCTATTACTCTGGGGAACCTATTCTCATTTCTTTGTGTGTGGGTGTGTGTGTGTGAGTGAGCAATTTTATAAGGTTGTGAAAAGATAGGTCATTTTCCCCTTATCATGAAGGTAAAATCATCCTTTATTTTCCTATGTCAGATTTAATTTGCATCAGGTTGTCAAAGAGATACTTTGATAACCTTTCTTTTGCTCTGTATTTTCTTGAAAACAGAATGGCAAAAAATTTTAAGACAATGTTATCTTCATAAAAATAACTATTTGAAATTTAATCAATTCCATAGGACAATGAATGATGGCATCAAAAGACCAAAATTTAGGATTTTGTTCTTTGTAGCATCTTGTTTTTGAATCTCCATATGACAAGACTTATATTCATCCCTGTGTAGTTTGAAACTAGAGTTTACTGATTTATTCACAGAAAATGAATTGCCATGAGACCAGTTGTGGCAGAGGTTAGATATGGGGTTAGTTAGCAATCTTATCTCCTTTACCTGGGCACAGAGACAGACTCTACACCCAGACTTCCTTATGTTAGGTTGGTTCCCGTGGCTGGTTTCCCATAAGTATTATTTGGGGGTAAGTGATAAATGTTATCCCCAGGACTGACTCATAAAACTTCACATGCAATCTTGCATTCTGTATCTCCTGTATCTTAATATATTGGCTAGGCAAATAGAGGGGATCCTGAGGTTGAGTCTAGAGAGGCCCTTGAATCTGGCAGCCCTGAAAAAATGTTTTGTTTCTGTTACTCATTTGTTTTTAGATGTTCCAGCTTCTGTAGTACAGAAAGATAAGAAAGGAAGGAGACAGACTAGTTACTCAGGGACCCAGCCTATAATGTCTACGAAAGTATGCTAGAATTATTTTTTCTATGCGCCAAAGGACATTCTCCCTGTTCTATTACATACTGATTTAGACAGACCAACTTCTACTTAAGTAAGACATTGCCTTTGCCCAGTAAGAAAAAAAAATCTTACTATCACTTGGGCTCAGACTTTTACATTTTGAAATTGAAGAGAAGTTGTAATGTACCGAGAGAGAGTGAGCCAGATCTATACAACATGAGGAGTGGGAAGGCTATTTCAGAGGATTTCCACAGGCAGAAGCCAGGAAGAAGAGCTAATTTGGGATTCAGGTGGCTTTAAGAAGAATATCGAGCTGAAGGGCTGGATTAGACAGACAAAACAATGAGAACTGGAAGGTATATTCTGAAGTTCACTGGCCAGCTCCAGTTGCCAGCACTCTCATATGCAATACTTTCATCGAAGCAGTATCATGAAAAAGACCCAGAGTAAATGTGATAGTGGCTTGTATGTACTGATCACATTGAAAACAAAAACAAAAACAAAACTCTTCATGATTATTTGCTTCTTTACTTTCTTTCTCACTTTTCCTAGAAGAGGAAGAGATTATTATAATCTCTGCTACATGGTATGCTGAATGCCATAGGCTTTGGAGGTAAAGAGACACGGTGGGTTCAAATACCAGGTCCTAAACAAGGAAACGGAATGACCCAGTCGCTCCAAACCATAAAGTGTGAACCAGACTGCTTTTTGGGTCATTTCTATCAACATAAATACAAACATTATTTTAAAGACATTCATTCCGTTTTGGTCCATATTAAAGGTCCAATAAATAGTAGCTGTGATAGGAGTGCTAATTGGGGCAGAATGTAAAAATTGTAACACTTTGAAATTGAAGCTATTTTTGATGCTTCACTCAGGCAAAAGCCCAAATAATATTCTGATTAGGAGACAAAGGTAGTGGGTATTACAAGAAAGAGAAGTGGAACAGTTATATCAATAGAAGGAGGGCAGTCTATTGGTGCAAAAAACAAAACTCAGTGAAATTAACTAAATAATGTGTTTATTTTTCAGCCTGGTAGCCATCAGTCTGGTAGTCACATCTGCTTTCTTTATTATCCTTGCAAATAGTTCTTTGGGACACAATGCTGCCTTAGGCCCAAACTACAGGTCATTTTTGCTTTTTTTTTTGTTTTTTTTTTTCCTTTTCTCCGAGGATCTGTTCATTGATTTTATTTTTGTATCTTGACTGTATTTTTTCCAGTACCATTTAATCTTCTTATACCCACCACCCCCAATGCAATCACCACACTGCTGTCCATGTCAATGAATCCTTTCTCCTTTTTGCTCAGTCACTCCACCCCCTCACACTTCCATCCCCCGAGTAGCTGTCATCCTGCTCTCTATCTATGGGTCAATCCCCATTTTTCTTGTTAGCTCAGTTTGTTCATTAGATTCCACATGAAAGTGAAATTACACAGTTTCTGTCTTTGATTGGCTTATTTCAGTTACCGTAATATTCTCCAGGTCCATTCGTACCATTGCAAAGGGTAAATTTTTCTTTTTTATAGCCAAGTAGTATTCCATTGGGTAAATGTGCCATAATTGTTTTATCTACTCATTTATTGATGGGCATTTGGGCTGCTTCCCTATCTCAGTGATTGTAAATAATGCTGAAATGAACATAGGGGTGCTTATGTCCTTTTGAATTAGTGTTTTGGGTTCCTTCGGATACATTCCCAGAAGTGGGATTGCTGGGTCAAAAAGTAGATCCATTTTTAATTTTTTGATGTATCCCCACATTGCTTTCCACGGTGACTGCACCAGTCTGCATTCCCACCAACAGTGCAAACGTGTTCCCCTTTCTTTACATCCTCATCAGCTCTTGCTGTTTGATGATTTGTTTATGATGCCCATTCTGACGTATGAGATGGTATCTCATTGTGGTTTTAATTTGCACTTCTCTGATGATTAGTGACATGGAACATCTTTTCATATGCCTATTGGCCACCTGTATGTTCTGTTTGGAGAAATGTCCATTTAGGTTATTTGTCTATTTTTTAATTGGATTTTTCTTTTTTGGTGTCGAGTTTTGTAAGTACTTTATAAATTTTGGAAAGTAACCCCTTATCAAACATATTGGCAAACATGTTGTCCCATTTTGTGGGTTGTCTTTTTATTTTGTTGATGATTTCCTTTCCTGAGCAAAATCTTTTTAGTCTGATGTAGTCCCATTTGTTTATTTATTTTGTTTGTTTCCCTTGCCTGGGGAGATATATCCAATAACAAATTGCTATGAGCAACATCCAAAATCTTGCTGCTTATGTTTTCTTCTAGGATTTTTATGGTTTGAGGTCTAACATTTAAGTCTTTGGTCTATCTTGAATTTATTCTGTGTGAGATGTAAAAGGTTGTCTAGTTTCATTTTTGTACATATCTGTCAAATTTTCCCAACACCATTTATTGAATAAATTCCCTTTAGCCCATTGTATGTGCCTGCTTTCTCTGTCGAATATTAATTGACTATAAAAGGTGACAAGGGAGGAGAAAGAAAGGGAGAGGGAGAAACATTAATTGGTTGCCTCCCATACACACCCTGCCCAGGAACTGAACCTGAAACCTTTTGGTGTACAGGATGACACGCCAACCAACTGAGCCACCAGGCTGGGGCATTTTGCTCAATGTAAACATTCCAAAGGCCTAAGTCATGCAAGGCAGTTCCTCTGACATGGAAGCTCTGGCTTCACTTGAAAGTGGCTCTGTTTACTTTTTCTTTAGAATTCATAGTATTCTTAAAGTCTCTAGCAATAACCTCACCCCTCTTCCCAAGACAAAGATTTAGGGAAGAACTGGAAAAGCCACTTGCCTCCACAATTCAAGTATGTAGTCTTCAAATAAATATGCCAAGCTCTATTTTTAAAAGTTTACCAAGCCTTAAATAAATGATTCATGTATTTTTAAGCTTTATTTGTGTTCATTGTTTTATTATCAATATTTTTGTGGTGCCCATAATAATTCTGTATAAAATATAGTATGAAGAAATCTCTGTGTAATTTGCCTAGAGGCGATCTCACAATTCAAGGATAATTAAAGCGACAGTTTAAGAGCAAATCATGCACACCAGAGTGTATAGTGGGTTTACTGCCACTCTCATCTCTGAAATCTGAAAAAAAGAGAGTGATAGAGCTTAATTTTTAATCATGTAGTATCCTTCTAGGAGGCATCATGGAAGAGTGGGGTATGAAAGTATGTATCAGCTTTCAGGAAGTAGTGACATAAATAGCACATGGTACTCATAAAAGAATGGACAAAGCTCATTTTTACTTCTTTAGTGTAAGTTTCAAAAATCACATAAATTGTGTTGTAATAGAAGTTAAAATGTAATAGAAGTTAAAGCTGGCGCTCTGTTCCGGACCTCTGATAACTCCCTGCTGGCCCCCAGCCTCCAGACGACCACCTGTTAACTAGTTGACTCTCTGTCTAGGACTCAGTTAATCTCTTACTATCTCTTTGTCCTGGGCCCCGGGTAATTTCCGCCCTCTGCTTCTGTGTCCTTGCCTCCCAAGCTCCTGCTCCCTGCTTGTGCCACGTGACCCCTCCTCTCCCCACTTCGTTAGAGAGGTATTTAACCACCCACCTGATCCCTCCTTGGCGCCCAGAATTTGGAGGCTGTCTCCTCTGGGCCCACACGTGTAATAAAGGCTTACTCCGTCACCCCAAATCATGTAGAGTCCGTTTTTCCACAACAGTGTAAACTACAAAACAGTATGTTAGCTAAACTAAGTTTCCTCTCTTTTATTAAGAACATTTAAAAATAAATCTCTTAGCCCTGCCTGGTGTAGCTCAGTGGATTGAGCGTGGGCTGCAAACCAAAGGCTCACCGGTTTGGTTCCCAGTTGGGGCACATGCCTGAGTTGCAGGCCAGGTCCCCACTGGGGGCCATGTGAGAGGCAACCACACATTGATGTTTCGCTCCCTCTCTTTCTCCCTCCCTTCCCCTCTCTCTAAAAATAAATACATTTAAAAAATAATAAATAAATCTCTTAAAATTATAAACCTCAATTTTGTTTACAATTTAATGACTAGACTGGTAAAGCTTTCCTTAAAACCTAGCCCTGCCTGTTACAACCCCAAATATTTCAGCTTTTCTGAAATGTTCTTCTGTTTGAGTTATATATTTTAAAAAATGATCTGCTTTTTAAAAAATTTGCTGGGGAAATTAAAAAAAAATAATACTCTTTTCTTAAAAATAATGTGAGAATGCTTTATTTCAATCAAAAGGTCAAGCCTATATTTATGGTTAATCTAAACACTCCAAGAAGGTCATCATCATGGTTGTCTGGCTGGTTGACAGACCTGTTATGCAGTGATTACTTCTTTCATCCCATCCTGCTCATGTATCCAGACACCGGGTTGTAATTGCACACTCACACAAAGGCCATGACTATGCAGACACAGAAGAATGCTGTCACATTCTGCATACATTCAATACTATTAAGTCAGATGTATGAGCTTGGTAATGACAATAAAAGCTAAGTGCCTACTCTAGGTCAGGCAAGGTACTAAGTATTTTATTCACAATCACCTATTGAATCTCAGCTATGTCAAGTTGATAAAAATTATTTTCTCCATCTTAAAGATGGGGAAACTGAGGCAAAAAGAGATAATTTTTTTCCATGGTTCTATAGCTGGTGATTCTAAAATTTAAACTTGGTTTTTTTTTCTCCTAACACTGTTTTCTTTCTCTCTCTCTCTCTTTTTTTTTTTTTGTCATTAAGATATATAGAAAAAATGTAAAATTTTAAGGGGAAACAAGACCTAATTCTTTTCTCAATCTCTCCAGAAATAAAGAAAATTCAACATTTAATAAATTAAAAAAATATTGATTGACTCTAAAGAGAGAGAAGGAGGAGGGTGGGAGGGGGAAGGGAGAGAGAGAGAAACATCCCTGTTTTTCCACTTATTTATGTGTTCATTGGTTGTTTCTTGTATGTGCCCTGATCAAGTATCAAACCTACAACCTTGGTGTATCAGGATGATGCTCTAACAAACTGTGCTACCCAGCTGGGGCAAAACATTTAGTGTTTTGTTAAAACATTGCCTCATACGATATTTGGGCAAAGGGTATATTCTCTGTGTTAATATTATTGCTTTATTCTAGCATCTTTTCAAATTTGGGTCTAAATACACCAACAAGTTTGACAGTTTTGAGTGGCATGGTCTATAAAATATAATAAATTCAGTGTGAATATTTAAATAATAGATACTAGGGACATGAATAAGTTCTCCATCTCCAGTTGCCTATCTGCATTATTAGTCATCAATACCTGGGTGAATTCATCTGAAGGGTGAAAACAGACCTAGATAATTAACGACAAGAAAATTGCCATTAAAGTAACTGCCAATACATTGGAAGGATATGTGGAGGCTACATATAATTCATTAGTTTTAATAGTAAATTCAGCTGTATGTGCTTTAAACCTATAATTTTCTTGTCCTCAAAGTATCTTCGTGATTGCTTTTTTTAGACAGCTCAAAGAATAGAAAGAACAAAATTAAAAATACAGATGTTTGTGGAATCCTTGAATATTAAAAAAAAAAAAGTGTGCCCTCAGTAGGTGACATTGAAGTTTATTCCTGTTGCAGAAATTATTTTTTTTCTTATCACCATTGTGAGTGCAATTAGATTTATAGGAAGTATGCCATAGGATGGGTTAGATTTGGAAGTAATCTCTTCAAAATATTAGAATACAGTAAAAACCTTTTTCCTAGATAAAACCTACAAGGAAAAATATTCTAGTGCAATCAATACCTTTCTCAGACGAATCAAAGCAGAGAATGTTGACTATTTTGTGTCGTGGGCCAGAAATGCTATAGCCTCACTTATTTTTTTTTTCAATTTTGTAACTTGAAACAATGTGAAGTCTTGAGTTTTGATGAACTTAACTTCTTTCCTCTCTCTGAGGACAAAGCGGGAATTTCTGTAACATACAGAGAAGGATTAACTGTTTTCCTCTCCTTTATGGGAGACTGAAGCTTGGCCGGTGGTGATGGGGTGAGGTAAACCCGGTCTTACTGTGTGACCTGGATCTTATTTTCCACGTATCACACATGAGCTAGACTAGATAGATACTAAGTAACTTGCTGAATTTCACACAATAGTAAGTGGTAGACTTCAAATTCCAAGCTGACTTGGCTGACTTTCATCGTCCATTTTGGAGAAATATTTGGTACAAAGCTACATCTAAATAAAACACTAGTAGATTATCCACTTTAACACTTAATGTGTTATCAAGAAGTAACTCAGGCAAGACCCAAAATGGATTCTGTGCTTCCCTTTCCGTTGAGATTTAGAACAAGAAATGGTAATTGCTTAAAGCAATCCAACATCTGGAAACATCGCTGGAGTTGCTATAACACAAATGCAAGACAGCATTTTGGTCATAACAAGCAACTTTTGTATTCAAGCTGAATATGTGGAGTTTACTTTACCTTAATCATGTGTTCCAGCTTCACGGGTACACACACAGCCATTGTACAAAACAGCTTTGTTTATTCAAAGACCACCAATATCCATGTGCTAAGTCTTTTTATTTTAGAGGCCCAAGTAACTCTTAAGTCAAATTTTGCTGGGAAACTGTTGATCTTCCTGGGAAAATCATGAAGTATTTTGAACTAATTTCCAGCACACTTGCACATCCCTATCTTCGCAGTCCAAAATGATACTACTACCATTGTTTACCATTTAGGCATGCAAGAAGAATCTGGAAGGAACACCTGCCGCCATCCCCTTATAGTCTCGGAGATAAATGAGTTTTCCCAAAATGGGCAGAGAGTCTCTCCCATGTTCTGAAATAGAACACTACTGCAAGTAAAATGTGTGAGCAGTGGCAGCCCACAAGGATAGCTGCTGTTTCTCACGACCATAAACAGAGGTCATCACAACATTCCAGCAAAGTTGCCTGGTCAACTCTGAGGTCTGTGTAGGCCTGTGCTTCTTCTCTTAGTGATTCAGTCATGTCAAGCATACTTTGCACGGGCACGTTTGAGCCAGCTGGGTGACACTGTAATAAGAATTTAGAATGTAGATAGAAGTTGAAGCTGGCACTCTGTTACTGCCACTGATAGCTCCTGGCTAACCCCCAGGCTTCAGACAACCACCTGCTGACTAGTTAGTTGACTCTCCATCCTGGGCCCTGGATGATCCCCTGCTATTTCTTTGTCCTGGGCCCCGGACCATATCCTTCCTCCTCTGTGTCCTTGGCTTTCACATTTATATATCTCCTGCTTATACCACGAGACCCCTCCCCTCCCCACTTTGTTACAAAGGTATTTAACCACCCACCTGACCCCTCCTCAGTGCCCAGAATTTGGAAGCTGTCTCCTCTTGGCCCACGCGTGTAACAAAGACTTACTCCATCACCCCAGATTGTGTGAGAGTTCGTTTTTCTGCAACAACATTAGGTAGTGGAAGGAGAGGTTGGTGGATGCAATGCCCGCAGTAACCATTAGGGCACAGTTATACACATCAATCCCTTATTCTTTATGCTGACTCAGATAAGGATGATTTCAAATATTTGCACATTCTTGAATATATCATTGCTTCCCCTCTATAGTTATTCCTGCAAATCCACTGTTAAAGTATCGAATGACTAAACCATTGCTACGATATAGTACAGTAACATCAACACTCATAGCTACTTTTAATCAAGACAGCTCTGCCTCTGGTTTTTGATCCTTTAAGCCACAGCACCTAGTGGGAGGAGCAACCCCAATTACCCTGTGGCCTGCCCCAAGGGTCTGTTTTTATGTTCTTCCCCATTCTGTTATCTTTAGCCCTCATACTCTTGTTTGTCTTTACTTGGAAGCTCTCCCTTTGGGGTAGGGCCAACATTAGTGTCCACTTGTAGGTCCTGTTGGAGACACAGGCAGGCAGGAGTGAGGCATGCTGCAGCTAGTTAGTTATTTTAGAAAGATCTTAAGAAAGGAGAAATAAAGCAGTTTTGAAAATTACTCACATGTTTACATTTTTGCTGTTCTTTTGCGTAGTTATAAGTTTTCGTCTGGTATCATTTGCCTTCAGGCTGAAACATTTTCTTTGACATTTCTTATGATTCAGGTCTACTTCTAATTAATTATGTCAGCTGTTTGCCTGAAAATAAACAGTTTCTGTTTATCTGAAAGTTTTTGTTTTGCCTTTATCCTGGGAGGATATTTTTGTAGGATATAGAATTCAGGTAGCATTTCTTTCAGTTCTGTAATATTTTTATTTTGTTGTATTTTATTTTATTTATTTAGTTTTTTATTGTTGCTCAGTTGCAGTTGGCCTGCCTTTTATCCCATTGCTCACCCCTGCCCTGTCTCCCCTCTCCCACAGTCCAGCCCCTCCCACTGACCGTGTCCCTGAGTCCTCTATCCTTGCTCTTTGGCTTGCCCCTTCCCCTTCTTTCCCCTGTTATCTCCCTTCATCCTCCCCCCGGTCACTGTCAGTTGTTTCTTTATTTTCATGTCTCTGGTTATATTTTGCTCAGTTATTTGTTTTGTCAATTAGGTTTCACTTATAGGTGAGATCATATGGTATTTGTCTTTCACCACCTGGCTTACTTCACTTAGCATAATGCTTTCCAGTTCCATCGATGCTGTCCCAAAGTGTAGGAGCTCCTTCTTTCTTTCTGCTGTGGTAGTATTACATTGTGTAAATGTATTACAGTTTTTTTATCCATTCATTTACTGATGGGCACTTAGGTTGCTCCCAGCACTTGGCTATACTATTGTACTTTAATTTACATTGTTTCTGATAAGAAGTCAGTGATGATGTTCATGTTTTTTCCCTTATGTGTAAAGTGTCTCTTTTATTTGATTAATTAAAAAAATTTCTCCTTAGCTTTGGCTTTGGTTTTCAGCAATTTGACTAAAATCATCCTAGACGTGGTCTTTTTTGCTTATATTCTGCTTTACATTTGTTAATTGTCTTGAATTTGTGGGCTAATATCTTTTCATTAAATTTGAAATAAATAGCAATCATTTCTCTTTTTTTTTTCTGGCCCAATCTTTTTCCTTTACTTCTTGGGGTTCCACTTACAAGTATATTAAACTGCTTGCTTTCATCACAAAGTACAAGGTGGCTCTGTTCTTTTTGTTGTTGTTGTTGCTTGTATTTAGTTTCTTTTTAAAATCTATATGTTTAAATTTAATTTCCACTAACTTGTATTGCAGTTCATTGCTTTCCTTTCTTCTGCTGTTAAACCCATTCAATGACTATCAGGTATGTGTTTTGATATTTAGAATTCCATTCAGGTTTTTTAGTAATTTTTTCTGTTGAAATTGATACTATTCATCAATTATTTTAGTGTCTTAAGTGTATTTATAATAGAACCTTTATAGTCCTTGTAACCTAAGTCCAACATCTGTGTTATCTCTTGCTATTCCTGGTGACTATTTTTTTCTCCTAGTTATGAGTCATATTTTCCTGCTTTTATTGCAACACTTTTAAAAAATTAAGATTTTATTTATTTATTTATTTATTTATTTATTTATTTATTTAGACAGAGGGGAAGGGAAGGAGAAAGAGAGAGAGAGAAACATCAATGTGTCGTTGCCTCTCATGTGCTCCCAACTTGGGACCTGGCCTGCAACCCAGGCATGTGCCCTGACTGGGAATTGAAATGGCGACCGTTTGATTCAAAAGCCAGTGCTCAATCCACTGAGCTACACCAGCCAGGGCACAATGTAAATTTTATACTGTACATTATGGATGCTACATTGTTACACATCTTGTCTTCCTCTAAAGGATATTGAATGATTTTCTGGAGAGCAGTTACCTGTGGAGAGTTTTAGAATTTCTTGGGGCATGTCTAATGAAGTGTTTACTTAAAGGGCTACTATTGACCAACTCTTACACTGTGACTTTCTGAGATCTTAACTAAATGCCTGTGTTGTTCAGCACTTCCAGCTGATTCTAATTCTAATATTCCCCCAGCACTATACCTCCTCCAGAATCTTATTTCAGCTTTCAGTAACTGTTTTCTGCTAAGCCTCCTGGAGTCTTATTTCGAGCATGCATAGCCTCGTATTTGGCCAAAGACTCAAGGTTATTCCTGTGCAGGTCTCTTTGTCTCCCTTATCTCTCAGCTCCTTCCTTTTGGACACCCTGACACGTCTCTTTAAGCCACCTCAGCATTTCCATATTCCGATCTTGGCTTTTTTTTTCTTAGTAAAATTGTTGTTCTGTTTGTTCTCTGCTTCCCTGCCTTGCTGTTGAGAAAGGGCCCTAAAGTCAGTGTGAATGTGGAGCTCACTGTGTGCTTCCTCCCTCTCAAGGATAATAGCCCTGCATGGCTTGTGGTCCAATGACTGAAAACAGTTGCTATTCACATTTTATACAGTTTATGGTTACTAGTATTTAGATAGTAAACTCATTATCTGTTACTCTATCATGCTGTATCTTCAAATCTCATTTCGAGTCTGAACTTGAACACTTCTTTAGTATTGTGACCTAGACAAGTTTCTCACATTTTCTGTGTCTGGGTTTCCCCACCCCTTGAAATAAGCTAATAGTTCCTAACTAACTATAAAGCATATAACATAGATCTGCCACCATAGTTCATTAATAAATGTTATATAAATATAATTTTACTTTATTTCTTGCTTTATCTTGGTCTGAGAATACTGTGCTTAATTGAAATAACTCCTTCAGTTTGCTGTGAATCTTTAGAGGCAGAGATAAGAAGGAAAAAAGGAGGCTGCTTGGGGAAGAACACTCCTTAGGACTATATGTTCTGAGTCCCGAAGCACTGAAATTCAATGTTTTATGTTACTGTAAGCATTAACACTGAGGTAGTCTTTCCGGTCATAATCTTCCTCTATAAATATAGAAGGTTATCTTCCTGTGGCTTTTGGGGTAACCACTAGCATGCCCTAGGCACAAAGTGAGATTTTATCTAATTCTCTATGTAGAAACATTTTAAAGCAGTCACAGACTGTTCAGTGGGGCCAGATAGAGGTGGTTTTAAAAAAATTTTAAAACTCTTATCTAGACTCTTCAAGATTTGACAACAGTTTTATTTTAAGGTATTTTACTTTTAAGAACAGTTCTGAAGAATGAACATATTTGGAAACATGCTGTATATAGACTATATTAATGCAATGTAGAAATACTTAACAAAGGATTTATGATGTATTTTTAAATCATGTTTGGTTGTAACACAGCAGCAGCCATTGCAAATACATTTACTTTAAGTTGCTCCATTGATTATAAATAGCTCCCTGAAAATGCTAAGCAATTATATTGAAATGTGACATCCTTTTTGAACAACAAAAATAGGATATAGTTCTTGTTGATATTAAAATTGTTCTATTGTGTAAATACATTGTTCTTGGTATTCAAAAATTGCTACATGCCATACACAGTGTGGAAACATAAAGAGGAAATTATCATCCATTTTCTAGAATAGTAGTTGGAGTTGAGAAAAAATCCAAAATTTTTAAAGCAATAACAACTGGAGTTTACTTTTCTTGCAACTCCAGTGACCCCCAAAATGAATCTGCATTGTTTATCTAGCCATCCATCCACCCTACCACCTACTCATCCATAGATCCACCCTAGTATTATTTTTAATTAAGTAAAAAATGTTTATTAAGAACTTACTGTGTGCCAGGCCCTGTGCTAAGGTGGAAAATGAACATGATGAAATTGCTACCCACAGAGATAAAGTTTCTGCTTGCTAATTTGCAGTTTATAGTCCAGCAAGTAATATAGAAAAACAACAGCAATGCACTGTGAAAGAATTCTGCTAGCAGGAGTGCAGAATATTATAAGAACATATAGCATTGAAAACTTCCAGCTTGTGGGAATTAAGGGAAAATATATTATTTAAACTGAATTATCCACGGGCAAAGAAATGCTAAGCGTTCTCCAGGCTGAGGGAATAGCATGCCTGCAGCCTGGAGGCAGGTAAATATGGCTAGATTGAAGGACACATTTGGAATGTATCAATGTAGAATGTGATATAAAATGTGGTAAATGATAAGGCTAGAGATACAGATATGAATGAGGTTTGGGAAGTCTTTTCAGGAGTGTAAACTTCATTCTGAAAGCAATGTGGAGAAGCCAAAGCATGTTAAGCACTAAAGAAATTGATGTTATCTGATTTCGAGGGATCATTCTGACATCACTAGCACCTGCAATTTCCTACACTAAGGCAGAGGTGAATTTGGAGATTTGTCTCCACAACCTCTCCAGCACTTGTTATTACTTGTCTTGTTGATAATAGCCATTCCAACAGGTGGGAGGTGGTGTCTCATTATAGTTTCGATTCATATTTCCCTAATAACTAGTGCAGTTGAATATCTTTTCATTTATCTATTGGCCATTTGTATGTTTTCTTAGGAGATGTGTCTGTTTATGTCCTCTGCCCATTTTTTAATTGGATTTTTTTGGGTGGGAATGTAAACTGGGATGGCCACTGTGGAAAACAACATGAAGTTCCTCAAAAAAATAAGAAAAAGTTTACTATAGGACCCAGAAACCCTTTCCCTGGGTATCTATGTGAAAAATTTGAAAATATTTATTTGCAAAGATATGTGCACCCCTATGTTCATTGCAACATTATTCACAGTGACCAACACATGGAAACAACCAAGTGTCCCTCAGTAGATCACTGGATAAAAAGACGTGGAACATACATGCAATGGAATGCTACTCAGCTGTAAGAAAAAGATGGAATACTGCCATTTGTGACATGGATAGATCTTGAGAATATGCTAAGCAAAACACATCAGATAAAGGAAGTCAAGAACCATATGATTTCACTAATATGTGGAATACAAAACTGAAAGCAACAAATGAACAAACAAGATAATAAACAACAAAAATCATAGACATAGACAACCGTATGGAGGTTACCAGAGGGAAGAGGAGTGGAGGAACAATAAAGGGTAAAGGGAAGTCAAATACATTGTGAAGGAAGATTTGATTTTGGATGTTAAACACACAATGCAATATACAGATCATGTATCATAGAACTGTACACTTGAAAATGTATATATTAACCAATGTTACCCCAATAAAGTTAATTAAAAAATAAATACATAAAAGAAAAATTTTAAAATATTCGGAGATCTATCCCCACCTAATTGCTGAACCCAGTTTCAGTTAGCACTATCTATCCCCAGTGGGAGAGAAGACTATAATTTGTTTTGTGGTTTTAGGTTTGCTGTCCACTCTACCCATCAGAGCCTCAACCCAGTTATTGCTGTTTCCTTACCTTAACGAGACACCCAATCAACACGGCAGGGCTTCCACCCCTGATTTCCTATTTATCTTCCAGTTTCCTTGTTCCAAACCATCAAACCCAGCCTCGCTGAATAAGACCTTTACAGTTTGCCTGTTCCTCATGTTCTTCTTTTCAGTAGTGTATGAGATGATTTCTCTTTAGCTCCAATCATTAGCTAGAGTTCTCAGCCAAAGTGGATGGTCTCTTAAAAAATGCAGGGCATATCACCATTACTCAGATTTGAATTTCTCAAATGTGTGGATCAAAGCTTCTCAGAATACTTTCTTGTTTTCTCGGATTCATACCAGTCAAAATAATTCTAATGATCTTTATTCTCTGGACTTCATTTTTTTATTTAATGAGTTTAGCTATACTGGATATACTTTTTCAAACTATATATCTCTTCATTTCCCATCCCTGCTGTTTATCATATTTTCCAAAATGAGTGACCCCTTTATCTCTTCAAATGTATATCCTAGAGACTCACGGTGCATGTACTAATATTAAATCTGACCCTGCTGCATATTCATTCAGCTAAAGAATAAATCCCCAATTCATTACAATTTCTTGGATACTATATCTGGACGGCTTGTTAATACACTCCCAAAGCCTCAGCCCTTGAACCATGTAAGCCCTTTTCCCCTTGTGATACAAGTTGCTTGAATTTTAAACTTGTCTGAGATGTTGAACTGTGAGCTCAGACACAAATTAAAAGGTCCTCTGAGCAGCAATAATGTGCAATGAAGTCCAAATGACTTATTTCATGGGAGATTAAAATCATCCTAAAGCACTCATCAGGTTCTCACAATTCTGAATAAAAATAAAGCAGATTAGAGACAATGGAATACTAGTAAGAGAGAGAAAATTGATAGCTATCAACACAGGAAGTGCTTGATATTTACCTGATGCAAGCCAGAAAATATAAAGCATTATAGAAGGATATATAAAGCAAAACACTAAAGCAATTTAATAATAAGCCAGTCAGAGAAAGACACATGCCATATGATTTCACTCATAACTGGAATCTAATGAAGAAACTGAACTAACAAGTAAAATAGAAACGGAGTCATAGATAGAAAGCAGGATGACAGCTAAGTTGCGGGGGAGATTAGGGGGTGGAGGGATGGAGCAAAAGGAAAAAGGACTCATGGACATGGACAGCAGTGCGGTGATTGCAGTGGGGTGGGGACTGTAAGGGGATTAAATGATAATGAAAAAAATGCAATAAAATATTGCACATTAATAAAGAAATATTATATTTTTAACCATGTATTCTGTTGAAGAAATTTTAGAAATGTTGGTGTGTTTTAAAATAATTTATATTATAAATGGCTAAAATATAAAGAGATAGTACTTAAAGTATTAGGAATAATTAAGTGGAAAATGCTTTGGTTTTTGGACTCATTGTTTCAAATGGCAGCAATGTGTCATATTTAGTCCTGTTTCTCATGTAAGATTTGAATGCTGTAAGTAAATAAGTCGCAATTTAGTGGGATGATAACAGGCATAGGCTTATGGTCAATAGATATGAATATTTGGATTCTGTTCCTTGTCAGTCGAATGGTTTCTGGCAAGATTATTTAAACTGGCCTCAATTTCTTCATTTGTAAAATGAGAGTAATTCATAATCACTTTGCTGTAATGCTCTAAGGATTAAACACTTCAAGTAAAGTGCCAAGTATAACACCTGGTATTTGACTGCTGGATAAGTAAGTGTCGTCATAAAAGTTGGTAAAATTGTAAAAGGTAGCAATCATTTTTAAGATAGTGTCACCCCTCAGGGGACTCATTGTGTGAATACTAAAAAAAGCTTTTATATAAACACCCCGAAGTATTTCCTGAATATCAACTGCTCTACTTGTGAAATGATGCCAAGCTTCACGTAATTAGAGGCTCTTTAGTACAACAGGAGTTTGGACATTGGATAGATGAGAGAACCAAAGTCGAGGAATGGAAACAACCTGGCCTGAGGTCATACATACTGTAGCAAATGTATATCTACAGCCTAAAATATTTACTAATCCTCCAGCTCTTCAAGGCTCCTTTCTGCACCTTACACATTTTACTAAGCATTTCTACTTTGTCTTTTTCCATCATTTGAAATCAGCATAGAGGTAGCCCTCTAATTTCTGCGCACGTGTCTTAGAGGGACATAGTTGATAGAGGGAATATAGAAATATGTTGACACTCCATTTAAACAACAAACATAAGATGAACTTAGATTAGACTTGAAGTTGGTTTTTCAGGGAATGGGATGTGAATCAGTGCTAAAATCTGTCCCATAAACCCTTAGCAAGGCTACTGAATTTAGCCATCATTTTTGTTCAAATAAATCAGATCTCGTCATCTACATTTCTTTCGGTGAACTTGCTGTGCTTTCACTGTTTTAAACATTGCCGTACTTATCATTTCAGAATCACCCTATTCTTTACCTGTTTTCTCATTCTCTGCATTCATTTTGCCATTGAGTTTGTTGCTGTCCCTTTGAAAACATCTCAAATGTCTATTTCTCTGAATTTTCTTACCTGCGTCGCTCTGCTCCAGGTGCTATACATTTGTTAATTAGACTGGTGCCCAAATCTTTTCACTGGTGACATACCCCACATTTCTTTCCCTTTTTGTTATTTTCATGCACTATTTTCAGACTAACCCCATGAAAACACCCTTTTCCTTTTGCCACTGCCTTGCTGAGAGCCCTTGGCTGGATCCTCCAGGCCTGCAAAAGGAAACACACTTGCCCGGACTAGCGTGCATCCGTTGCTGCTTCTGATAGCTTTTGTTGCACATCATTATTCGTTTCTTATTTCTTGTGACCAATACTTAGTTATTTTATTCTTTTAACTTTTTAAAAAGTGTTTCCATGTTTGCTACCTGTGATTATGAATCTAAACAGTATTATTTTAATGAGCGAACATGTTTAGCATGCTACACTGCACGTAATACATTTTCTAATCCCACAAGTAGAAGAGATATTTCTAAGTTTGCTAGTTACACATTGTTTCAGGGTAGAACTGTTTTTTGGCTGTGGTAAAAATCACATCAGAGGAGCTATGCTGTATAAACAAATTTTTCAGTGTGCAGAACATGATTATTAACTACAAACACTGTGTCGTACAGCAGATCTCTTGCACCTTTGCATCTTGCATGACTGAATCACCACCCTTGAAGCAGCAACTCCCCATTTCCTCCTCCTCCCAGCATCTGCAGCCACCATTCTACCTATCGGTTTTATGAAACCGACTGCCTCATACAAATGAAATCATCCATATTTGTCCATTTGCGACTGGCTTATTTCACTTAGTATAATGCCCTCTGGGTTTATTCATGTTGTCACACATTATAGGATTTCCCTCTTTTTTATGGTCAAATAATATTTTATTATGGGCATACACCATATTGTCTGTATCTATTCATCCATCAGTGAATACTTATGTTGTTTCTATATCTTGGATACTGTACGTAATGCTGTAGTAAACACAAGAGTGCAAATATCTCTTCAAGATCATGATTTGAACCCTTACAAAACTAAATATATTCTTACCATATGATGCAGCAATCACACATGTTAGTATTTACTCAAAGGAGTTAAAAACTTACGTCTATACAAAAACCGGCAAGTGGATGTTTATAGAGCTTTGTTCATAGTTGCCAAAATTGAAAGCAACGAAGATGTCCTTTGGTAAGTGAATGGATAAATGAACTGTGGTACATCCATACAACGTGTCTTGTATATTACTTAGAGCTAAGAAGAAATGTGCTGTTACACCATGGAAAGACATGGGGGAAACTTGAATGCATATTAGTAAGTGAAAGAAGCCAATCTGAAAACACTACATATTGCATGATTCCAACTATATGATGTTATGAAAAAGGAAAAACTATGAAGAGTAAAAAGATCGATGATTTACAGGGGCCAGGGGGAAGGGAGAGCTGAATAAGTAGGCACAGGGAATCTTATGCCAGTAAAAATACTCTGATACTATAATGAAGGATATAAATATCTTTAGAAACTTTCCTAAATCCATAGAATGTACAATACCAATGGCACACACAAATGTAAACTATAGGTTTTGGGTGAAATCAATGCATCAGTGCAGATTCATCAGCTGTAACAAATGCACCAATGTGGTAATGGATTTTGATAGTGGGGGAGACTATGTATATGTGAGAGTACAGGATATATGGGAAATCTCTGTATCTTCTGCTTGGTTTTGCTGTAAATCTAATTTTTTTTAAGTCTATTAAAATGTGATTTATTTATCATTATTAAGAGTATTACAATATTGTGTATGTGTCTATATATTTACCTTTACTGCTGAATTTGATACTTTTATATACTTTCACATTGTTGTTTGGCCATCCTTTCATTTCAACTGAAGCACTGCCTTTACCATTTGCGATACGGTAAATCTATGGGCGGTGAACTTCCTCAGCTTTATTATCTTGGAAAGTTCTTATTTCCCCTTCATTTTGAAGGATAGTTTTGCTGTATTTAGTATTATGCATTGGCAGTATCTGTTCTCTTAAAAAATATTTTCTGTACCTCTGTTGATATTCTTGTTTTATTTATGCATCAGTATTTTGATTTTGTAGGGCATCTTCATGGCGGTTACTTTTAATTCTTTGCCAGATAAATTGGATACTTTCATTTCTCTGGGGTCAGTTTCTGGAAATTATGTTGTCCCTTAGATTGAGCCATGTGTCCTGTTTCTGCATGTGTCTCATAACTTTGTGTTGGGGTTCATGTATTTTTTAAAAAGCCAGCTTTTCTAATCATTACAGGCTGGCTTCATACATGAGATGACCCACACCAATCAGCCTGGCTGGAGGTTCTGGGGGCCTCTGAAACTTTTGGGGGGTGTGATGTATCTTCTCTGGGCCTGTGCGTGGGATTTCCCAAGTAGAGGGTCCTGCTGGTTTCATTTTCAGGAGCTCATAATCTTTTGTTCCCTCTGGTGTCCACAGCACTGCAAGGTCTTTGGTTCCATAGCAAAAAGCTGCTCTTCCCCCTTGTTCTCAGTACCAGGCATCCGAAGTATTCCAGCTCCCTGTCAACCCCCAAAGTCAGAGGAGCCAGAGAATAGTTTCTTGGCAAACTCGCCCAAAAGCTGGGACACTGGATGCACCTTCCACTTCTCTTCCTCTCTCCAGAGTGGGGAGCCTCCAGTTGTGCACCTTCTGCAGATCACGCTGACAGCAAACCATCCTACCCCACCTACCATCCCACTCTCCTTTGTTTTCAGTGACCCTAAGTGTCCAAATTATGCCAGTTCTGCCAGAGCTCAGAACTTCAAGTGAGCTGAGAAAGAACCCAGTCCTCTGGGAACCCTCTTAAAAGCTGCCTCTTTGACATTCTTCAGTCTTTTGTGTGTCTCCAAGGGAGGAACCACAAGCTTGGGCATTCTTTCCAGATACTGAGCTGTGCCAATTTGGG
Organism: Carollia perspicillata; assembly: GCA_004027735.1. NCBI lineage: Eukaryota > Metazoa > Chordata > Mammalia > Chiroptera > Phyllostomidae > Carollia > Carollia perspicillata. Next base: position 28,718 of record PVKM010005197.1, read on the forward strand.
GCAGGGGAACAGATGCAGATAAAGTAAAATTGCTCTTCTTACCTGTTTCAATGTGGTACTTCTCAGACTGGTGTTCACCTAGGGTACTGCAACTTTCTAACTGTAGTGTGAAAATCTAATAAGGCTATTGCAGTACACCTATTTTTGCTAAATCACTGTTTCTGTGGAGGAATGACAGCTGGGACTTCTATCACCTTGTTGACATGGCTCCCTTTTACTTTTTAATTTTCATCCTTAATGGATGAGGTAAAGCTTCACACAGTGCTTTTACTGTGACCTATAGTTTTGTGGTAAGAAGTATTTCCCATTTCCTTCATTTCTAAATAATAATTTGGCTTTTAAACTTATGTGTTTTTTGAGTCATCTAAGGTTTTACTATTAATTTATAAATATTCGCCTAAATTTGATCATTTTTTATTTTATATTTCTATTTTAATAGGGGTATGATCACAGACTGTTACCTATAAAATCTCATTTTTTAAAATGTATTAAGGTGTTCTATGTGACAAAGCATGTGGTCAATTATTGTAAACATTCCATAAATATAATAAAAATTTGTATTTATATCCAAGATAGATCTCTGATATAAAATGTCTGATATAAAATATACTGACATTATTAAATTTTGATGTCATTTACTTGTTTTACTAGTCTGTCCAAATACTAAAGAGGTACATTAAAGATATCACACCTTAACTTAAATTTTTACCAAATTCCCCATATATATCTAGTAGTTTTAATTAATGTAGTTCTATATATCGCTTGGTGCATATGGATGCATGACTTACATATCTTTCTTATCATTTATGCTCTTTTTCCTTATAATCCTTTTATTCCATTTGGTATTTTAACCAAAAACTTCACTGTTTTTATTAAAATATTGTCACTTTTAATTTTTTTCTTGCTCTTAAAATTTTTTTCAGTTTTCATTTTCCTATCTTCTTAACTTTCAAACTTTCTATTTTGCAGTTCTTTTAAATGTGTACTTTTTGATAAGATATGACTGAATTTTCTTTTACATTTCACCTACTCACCTGATCCTCTCTGTCTTTGAATAGAAAGTCAGTTCTTTCATAAGTATTGTATAGATTGACATGACTTATTTTTACCATTTACTTCATGTCTATTACTTTTTAAAATTATGGTTTGCTTTGTCCTCTTTGGCATTTTTCCTTTTTTGATCATTTCTTCTAATTTTCCCTTTATAGTTGTAAAGCTTTTATTAAAGTTACTAATATTGAAATTAAGAAAATAGCATGTTAGAATCAGCATTAATAGCAACCCTAATAGGGAAAAGGTGATCTGCAAAGCCGTGTGAGGGAGTTGTATGTAAAGAGGAAAGTCACTCAAGACACTTGGTTTAAGTCAGTCATTTTCAATCCATGTGCCACAGCACATTGGCGCGCTGCGAGATTTCTTAAAACATGCAATACCTGACTAGTTTGTCAGGGGCACTGACCGCTTTCCCCTTAGATTGTCAAATTAAAAAAAAAAAAAAGACAGCAGCCAACACAACAATAGCCACTCAGTGTGAACAAATAAAAATTATATACCTATTTTTGATCAGGTCTGTATAAAATATAACCTTTTTTGGTGTGCCACAGAATTTTAGTAATTAGTTCATGTGTGCAATGAGGTCAAAAAGGTTGAAAATCGCTGGCTTAAGTAGTTGAGTAGGCATTATGCATGAGAACTTCAGGTTTTGTCTAAAATTTGATGTCATTTTTTTCTCTGCTCTATTCTAAGCTACCTTTCAGAATCTTGGTTGAGTCATTCAACCTATAAGGGTGTACAAAGTGCAGTCTGGATTCAGGATTCATTCACTAGGTATAAGGCTGGTGAGTTTTATAGCTGTTGAGCTAAATTCCTCCCATGTTCCTTCCAGCTCAAGAAAATTTGATTCTTGGTAGTGATGAATTCCTTTAGCTTTACCGTGTCTGTGAAGCACTTTATCTGCCCTTCAATTCTAAATGATAGCTTTTGTGGACAGAGTAATCTTGGTTATAGGTCCCCGCTTTTTACCACTTTGAATACTTCTTGCCAGTCTCTTCTTGCCTACAAAGTTTCTTTTGAGAAATCCACTGATAATACAATAGGAACTGCTTTGTAGGTAACTGTCTCTTTTTCTCTCATGCATTTAAGATTTTCTCTTTAACCTTTGGAATTTTAATGATGTGTCTTAATGTGGTTCTCTTTGGGTCCAACTTGGGGATTCTCTGTTCTTCTTGGACTTGTAAGTCTATTTCCTTCACCAAATTAGGGAAGTGTTCTTTGATTATTTTTTTAAATAAGTTTTCAATTTCTTGCTTTTCTACTTCTCCCCATGGTATCCCTATGATTTGGATGTTGGCCTGTTTGGACATGTCCCAGAGGCCTAAGACTACCCTTGTTTTCCTGAATTCTTGTTTCTTCTTTTTGTTTCCTTCCCTTCTCTGTTGGTTTCCTATGAATTATTCTTTATTTCACTTAGTGTAAACTCTATTTCTTCCCTTATTTTTTTTGCTGTACTCAAGGGTTCTTTGAGCATCCTGATAACCAGTGTTTTAAACTCTGCATCTGATAAGTTGGCTATCTCCATTTTGTTTAGTTCTTTTTCTGGGGTTTTGTTCTGTTTTTTAATTTGGGCTATATATATTTTTTTTGTCTCCTTTATTTTACAGCCTCCCTGTGTTTGTTTCTGTATATTAGGTAGAGCTGATTTACTCCTTGTCTCAGTAGCATGACCTATGTAGAAAAGGCCATTATTACAGGAAATGTTAAAAGAACTTATTTAAGAAAAAGAAGAATATCAAAGCCATGAACATTAAAAATGCAATAAATTCACAACTATCAACAACTGAATCTAAAAAAAAAAAAAAATACTAAGCAAACAACCAGAACAGGAACAGAATCATAAATATGGAGATGATTTGGACGGTTATCAACTGGGAGGCGGAAGGGGGAGAATGGGGAAATGATACAGGGATTAAGAATCATAATTTATAGAAACAAAATAGAGAGGGGGAAGTTAAGAATAGCATAGGAAATAGAGAAGCCAAAGAATTTACATGCATGACCTATGGACATGAACTAAGTGGGGCATTGCTGGAAGGAAGGGGGGTACCTGGAAGAGGGGCCAAAATGGGAAAAATTGGGACAATGGCAATAGCAAAATTAGTAAAATATACTTAAAATTAGAATTAAATTTTAAAAAACCTTCTAATTAAAAAATGAAAGTTTGATTCTATAAAGATCCTTATTTTTCCTGAATTGATTAAGAATTGTATATTCTCATGCTTTTCTGAAATCTTAATGAGAAAATCCAGGAAAAATAGATATAACAGTTTATTCAATGACTAGTCAAGATCTTTCACCTATTTCTTTTCAATCTTATTGTCTGGCAAATCTCCTACCTTCCTGGAGCATACATACCCCACTAGAATCAGAACATAGATTTTTACTCTGAGCTTTGGGCAGCAAAATGAAGTGGAGAGCTGGAAATTTCCATGTGAAGTCATGCTGATTGGTAAGAAGGCAAAATAAGTATGGAAGCTTACTTTTAAATATAAATTTTAATGCAATGGATATCTTAATTTAGCACATTTTTATTTCTTTAGTATTTTATTTGAATATTTAAGGAACACATTTATAATAGTAACAGAGTTAGGGGATTTTTCTGTGACTCCAAAACCCAGCTGTAGATCATAGCCTCTTGGGCAGGTTATTTTTAAATGTGAAGTTTTAGATTACTCCAGAGAGTCTGACTTAGTAGATTTCATGTGGCGTCCATGAGTCTGTATTTTGGAATTTCTTCTTGAATGGCTTCTCTCCATAGAAAATTGGAGGAACTACAGAGAGAAATGAAAAATCAATGTGCAATCTCCTTCTCTAAGCCTTTTTTTATGCCAACAAAGTTATGCTAAAAATTTTTGACTATTTCGACTGAGCTGTCCAGCCAGTTTGAATAGGTCACTTCCAATCAAAACAAACAAAAAACAATTATACAATCTGAGTATCAAATGTGAAGCAGTTGTCAAACGTCATTGGAAGCTTTCACAATCAGCTATCCCTATAGAGACCGTCCGACTCCTGAAGAGAGAATTTCTGTCTTTGTTTAGTTAATCTTATCAGATTTCACATGCTTATTTTTGTTAGATCATATATTTAGTTAATATGAATGTATTATAATTATAATTTTATATAATTATGTCGAGAGACTAAATATCCCTGGGGGAAGCGATGATGCACATTGCAGGTGTACTGCATAAAGAGAGCTGCACTGGCTCGTCCTCCATCTTGAGGGTGTTTACTTGGAGGTCTCAGGGGAAGATCCCAATTAAATATTTGTAGAATTTTTAATTTTTCTCAAGGTTTCTTTTCACAAAGCTTTTACAACTTTCTTAGTCTTTCTTAGGTTAACTCCTCCAAATTCATTCAGAAATAACCAATTTTAGAACAACTAATTTTCTTCCTTTTCCTTCAAAAAGTATTTCCACACCTTATGTCTTCTATTAACACAACTCTCACTGGTAAACACACTCACACTTTCAAGACATGTACTTCTAATAAAATAAATAGAAGATATTTATTAATATCTCTAAATTTATTTTTTAGGTTTCTATAACAAAAAGCCAAAAGTAGGTGAACTTAAGACTTGTCTAGCAATTAGTGTTTAACAGCTAGAATAAATTAATTTGATCTACTTAGATGACTAAGTTTTTCTCCCTCTCCATTCAGGAATACCTCCTAGAAAGCTGTATTTTAAAAGGTGGCCCAGACAAGGGTTCTTGAAGAAGACCAGGTATTTTCATCTCAAAGGTACAGGGAAAGAAATATAAGTTCCCCTAGAAGGATGCTTGTTCAAAAAGCCTACTATCTATAAGCCTTTCAAGCTGAATAAGGGAGGTTTTGGGAAGAAAAAGGATTTGGTGGGCTTTGAATTGTTTCAGGAGCCATATCTCTGGCCTTTTAAAAACTTCATTTATAGAACAAGGACAATTTTTCTTTTTTAATAACTCAGTGGTTGAGTTGCTATTCAGATGTTGGGCTGACAAATTCATTCACCATTTTTTAGAATTTTTTCCCATCTAGCTATATTTTTCTTTGTGCTCTCTAGCAATTACAGAGAGATGTAGTTTATAGGTAATATATAGCTTAGGGTCTTTCCTGAGGGCTATAGAGCCTTGGATGTATGGAACCTACATCTATTTGCCCTGGGAATGGCAAAACATATTTAGCTGCAATACAGTATTGAAATCATTGGTGCCATTAACTGGCCAGACCTTTCCGTTGCCTACTTTATATCGGGGCCAGACCATGTTGTAAAAGATCAGTCTTTTTCTTGAGAGACTCAGGGTCTGATTTCTCCCAGTGGGGGAGTATGTACCACAAAGGGGTATCTTGAGGCACTGGAGACTGGTTCCCCATCTATGGAGAAACAGACAAGTTCTGAGCTGAGAGTTAGAAGATTTCTACTAGCTTCAGGGCTGTTTTGGGCTGTCCTGTGATCTGCGAGCCACAGTGGTACAGGTACTCTATAACTCACGAACTACCCAGGGTGTGGAGTGCATACCCCATGTCCTGAGGGTAGACTTACTAGTGATCCCCTTGATGGCCAGGTATGGGGAGGATGTACTTACTCCACTCAGGTAGGTGGACTCCACTCCAGAGGAATACCCTGCTGTCTGGGTGCCACCTGAGGTGTAGAGGTTTACCACGTCTTCTGAGGGAGACTTACCAAAAATCATAGGGATGGCGAGTAACAGTGGAAAATTGTAACAGTGAGGAATCGTAACCTACCCCATCATTCCTTTGATGTTGTTTCTGTAAATGCTCGCTCTGATTAATACATAAGCTAGTAGATAAGCAGCATGTTTATATAGGAATCCTAGGAACTACTTCAAAAGATACAGACTCTGATATTCAAGCATCCCAGTTCTGAGAGATTTGCAGACCTTCAACCATAGACCCAGGATGATGTGGAGCCAGGATGAAGTGAAGCCAGGATGACTAAACCAGTATGATGCTCACTGGACTGTCCGTCACGGGCCTTATCAGAATGGACTGTGCTCGTCTGCACGTAGAGAACTTTTCAACCTCCTCCCTTGATCCCTTTGTTCTGTTTCCCCCTCCCTTTTTATAAAAATCTCTGCCTGCACTGAGATGTTAAGATGGGCTCTAAGACAAGAGTCCTCCATCTTCCAGATGGCTGGCATCTGAATAAACCACTTTCCTTTACATTAATTAGCGCCTGTCTCTCCAGGATTGGTTTTCAAAGTCACCTGCATTCAGTCACAGCTGAGCGCTGCTTAGCTGTATACTAACTTCATTCAGACAAGTGGACTCTACTCTGCACAAAGGCCATCCCAAGTGAGATATCCCTGCCTGCTGACTTCTGTAATTAGTTAACCTTATCATAGGGGCCCTGCATAGTGTTCATACAAAGGATGCCTAACGTCTCCATCGCCTCAGATGGAAAACTCATTGTACAACTCTAGTCTTTAGTAGTCTGGTAAGTGACCTGTTTCCCTGCTTTTCATATTTCCAAGAACCTTGGTCCTTTTGGAAGCTTAGGAGACAGAGATGCTACTCCCAAAAAAGAAGGGAGAGTCATCCTGAGTCATCCCTGAGACTCTCATTGAAGTTAATAATGAAGAAAATATGGTTAACTAATGTTCAGTCAGTCTGAAGATTGATTTCCTTTTGTGGAGGTTTCTTTAAAAAATATCACCATATTTTTTCCAATTGGTTCAGTATCTGATTCATTTAGTTTTAAATATATTTCATCATTCTGGAAAAGGGGACATGTGGGCATCACTGATTTCAAGAAAATCTCATCTTATCAAGTGGCATTGTCCTGTAACATTGCCTACTTGAAAGAAAATAGGTCCTGATTTAAAAACAGACATTGGTTGATTAGATATCCCTGCCATTTGTGCAAAAGCTTGACTCCAAGGGAGAAGGCAACTCAGGTGGGTGTGGTGCAGAATAGATAAAGTAGCCCCAGTATCTACAAAGGCCTTATTAGCTTCCCCTTTTGTGAGGATCTCGATAGCTCCTAAACTATTAGTAAGGAGAAGGGGACATGCCCTTTCACACTCCTAGGAGCAACCCTATGCCTGCTTCTGTCTTTGTCTTTCTAAATATCATTGTAGTATTCTGTAATGCTTCTAAAGATGATCCAGCTCTCCACAACCAAAGCAGGCCCCTCTGTAGAAGTTTCTCAGCAGATCCCATTTAGAAATTCTGCTGTTTTGCTCCCAGACATTAGTAGGTGTATTAATTGGATTTAGTTAGGATGGCCAGGATCACAGGTTTTAACAGTTTAATCAGATTTCTTTGTGAACCCATCAAGGTCCTAAAGAAAGTTCAGAAAATCTTAGGTAGATTCTTTAATTCTGTTCTCGTTCAAGAAATGTACACAATCAGTTTCCATCTGCCTGAGAACAGCTTTTCTGATTTTCTATTCTGAGTGTGATTTACCTGTGTTCCACCTCAGAGCTTCTAACTTCCAATCAAATAAGCTTCCCATTCAGTCAGTTTAACATTAGAGCCAAGGTTTTTTTTCTAATTTTGCATGTAAAGAAAACGATTTAGGCATCAAAAGAGCTACATTTTGGCCATCTTAAGTTGATATCTCTTCTAGTTAAATCTCCCCATTTCTATTAAGTACAGTCTTCCTATTAATTTTAATAGTCAGAAATATTAATGGGGGTTGGGGTCTTGGAGTTTCTGGCTTTGGAGGCAGATTTCCCATGTTAGTTTTAGTTTTATTTTGGGATCTGTAGAATCTGACCAAATTTCTAGGGATATTATGCAGTAGGTTGCAGCATGCTATTTGTGGGTTGAGCTCCAAGGGGCTCTCACCTCCCAAGTCATCTCAAACCAGCTTACACATCTCAGTTTCTCTCCTGGTCTGTCTAATACAACTGTGAAGGCTTGAAGCACTAGGTAACTAACCTTTACTCATATGGCCCAGTACAAGTCAATTAATTACAGTTAATTAGAGTTGGAATTTCCTAAAGGGCTTGAGCATGTTATGAAAGATACCTCTGTCCCCTTCACAGAGATTCTTAGTTGCCTAATAATGAAACTGGAAAAAAAAAACGGCATTGGGGCTGCCTGTCACATATTGAACTCAATAAACAGAGACAGGGATTAAATCTTTATGGGCACTTTATTCAGATGACAGGGGATCTGAGAAGATGTCATGTTCATACCCTAATTGATGTCTTACATTTTCTTTCAAGCCAACCTTTTTATAACAGGGATTGTACAAAGTTCAGTAAAAGGCTTTGGAATTAGAGGAAAGAAAACTGTGGCATTCTTGCCTCAGGCAGTAAGCCATTCCCTCCGGCATGGTGGTCATCTGTCTCTCCCTGGAACACAGTAGCCCGGGATAGCTCTACTTGTTCCCCAGGTGATGGTCTTTAGCTGCATCCCAGGAAGAGGTCGGCTATCTCTCCAGGGAGTGGTGGGCCTTATCTGCAGTTCCTGAAACAATAGCTTTAGCATATGGATTACCTACTAGGCTTATTAACTATTTACCCTAAACCAAAATTTTTCAACTCTTGAGTCCCCCATCAAGAACACCTGAGATTCAATCTGGAGGGAGAAAATGTCCTTTATCTCTAGAGCCTAATGAGTTCAGGCTCTCATTTATCCAGCCAAAAGTTTTGTCCCAACTCTCAGAAAGCAGTTCCAATTGAGAAGCCAAAGTTAAAAAACAAAAACAAAAAGAGAAACAAAACACCCCAATAACAGTCACCCATTTTTCTTTTCTCTTGCACTTAGTTATTCCAAACTTTATCTTCAGCCTAGGTTACCTCAATCCTTACCTTTAAGCTCTACCTTGAGGATTTCAAAAAAAACAAAACAAAACAAACAAACAAAAAAAAAAACAACTGCTCAAAAGAAGTCAGCCTCTTACCTTAAAACGGGGAGGTCCAGAATTTTAAGGAAAACTCACCGAAGTCCACTTGATGCAAAACAAGTAGCCAGTGGGGCACTATGGGCCCGTGCTGATACCTAGCACAGGTCCAGGTGTACAATGTGGTCCTCGGTCGGCTTCCCCAGACTCCTGCCACACTATGCCAAGATAAGACCACCTGAGTCACAATCCGAGTCACAGCACCATATGTTGGAGGCGCCCGAAAATTGCACCCGATGGAGTCAGATTGGACCCTGGTTCACCAACTTTAGTACTTGAGTTCTGGCTAAAAATTAATTTAGAGCCAGTACTGAAACCAAGAGAAAGTTTATTTCGAGAGTCACAGAGGCAACAGGAGCTTACATTTATACAGTCCTAAAATTATATTCGGCCCTTTGAAGGCAACTGCGAGGCTGATGTGGCCCCTGGTGAAAATGACTTTGACACCCCTGGCTTAAAGGCTGTTCTCTGGCCCTCTTGTTCATTCCCCCCCTAATGGAGGTCTAACCCACATGACTAGGGATATAACAGAGGAGGAATGGTCAGGGGAGGTTCCTAGCCACGTGACCAGTTTTATGAAAGATGAGGGGTTTTAAACAGCATGACCAGTGATATGCCAGGGGAGGATATCCGGTGGGCAAGGTCCTTGTTTTCCCAGTTTTGCCATTGCTAGGCCCCTGGGCCTTTCCATCCTGGTGACCTTTCACACCTGGCCCATCGTCCTACTCTGCTTATGCCTGTCTAACTGCCTACCACACTTCTCTTGGTACTTTACAGGTAAGATAATTTAAGAACAGTACTATGAATATATGAATATGTTTCTGTGTGGTTTTTTAACTGTGAAGTTGCTCCTTTGGAAAAAGTGAAGAACCTTGGATAACACATTGATATTTTAATCCACATGGGTTCCATGGAATGCATTACTTATTAAGAAGAGGGCACCATAGCTATCTAAAAATACCAATGGCTTTCACTTCATTCTCAAGTACCCTCATGCTGCCTATTCAATATGGTTCACTTGAATAGCAGGTGTCTGAGAAGTATTTGATCTACTTGGTATTCTTGCGAGAATTCCAATTTTCATGCTGCAGACACTGAGGCAACAACAAAACACACCAAGTAAATGATTCACCAAGTACTAGGGACCCTACTTTGGCTCAGTCCCTTAGATTATATCTTTAGTCTAAATTTCGATCCTTCATTCTGTTTAAAAAAAAAAAAGGTGAAAATGTTTCACCATATACAGAAGAAAATTTGTTTCAAAAGTTTGTTTACTGCAACAAAATATGAAATCCCCAATTCTCTAAGGGAGATAAGACATTTATGAAGAGCTTGTGGGCACTGGAATGTTTGGGAGGATGTATGGGCCTTTAATATTGAGAGAGACTTAGATAAATGTGGAAGGGAGAGAAGGGAAAGAAAGTCAATGGAAGATTAACAGTATAAACACAAGCACCGAAATGTTATAGCCCTTGAAATTAAATATTCAGAGACAAATCTCTTTGGGTAACCATAAGCTTTATGATAGGAAAAGTAATAAATAAGTCTGAAAAGGGAGATTAGGACCAGAAAATGAGCAAAAGATGTGAATAAACAATTCATAGAAGAACAAATTGAAAATACCAATTATCATATGGTAAAATATATGAAGACATGTTATTTATGTATTAGTCATATATGCACTGTATATATTTAGTACACATATATAACTCATATATATTATGTATTTTATATTTGAAATATTCATATACATGAAATATATATTTTTAAAAGGTAACTCTTCTGTTGGAAGATGTTAGTAACTACAAGGAAACTGGACATTTATTCACAATACTGCATGCTTCAGAGGGTTAACAATGGGCCCAATTCATCCTGGCACAGCCCTGCAAAGAATAATCAAGGCCATGAATTCTATATATTGGAATATATCTGGAGAAAAAGATATTTTAGAGTTCAGAGGTTTCCTTCACATGCTGTTTCTTTGGAGTTTCTACTTAATATCAACTCAGTATCAATATCTCATTTCAATATCAATATGTATTTAATATAATTTAATATCTGATTTAATATTAATCTTGAATTTAACTTTTAAAAACAGGATATTTCTTGCCTATTCTGTATTTGGTAGAATAAAAAAACGGATATTCAATCTCAAATCATATGAGGTCTATCTAGAAGGTATTCAGCCATGTAATATGAAAAAGAAAGACATTTATTGAAGATATGAGATACAAGAAACATTATGTATAGGACAATGATGCCTCAGTCCCTTTTACATTAGGCACCTTAAGACCTCACACAGTTCTCCCAGTCACCATCAGCTGCCCCATTATATTTTCCTGAATCTTATGGGTGGTCTGAAATCTCTTCCCTTGCAAAGGTGATATTAGTTTGGGGAAAAGTTAGAAGTCACAGGGTGACAAATGTGGTCTATAGAAGGGCTGAGTCACCTGGGTGATTTGATGTTTCAATAAAAAATTCTGCATGAGTGAGGCTTTGTTGTGATGAAGCTGCCCATAGCTGCAGCCTTCTGAGTCATCTAAATAGCTTCCATGGAGGAATGTTCAAGGTTAACGCAAACTCTGATGCAGATTCGTTGCTCTACCCACTTAGTCATTTTGAATGCGACAGCCACACCATACACAGGCTCATTCAATGGCATCTACCACTGACTAGTACAGTGAAGTTGTCATTGTTCACGCATGTGCATTCCAGCCCCCTCTCCTTTGCTGCCAGGTTACACTGATGTGAGGCAAAGTGTTCTCTTATATTAACAATGGCTAAAGTTTTTCTGGACAGACCTTGTATACTATCCCACTGTAACTTTTTAGTCATTTTGAACTTTTAAAAATTTCTTCCTTTTGTATTTTTTTTTTTGGTCTTGGGTCCCCTGTTCTCACTGATCCCAGGAGAGGTGCATAATAAAACTCATGTCAAACAACCTCAAGATTTCCTAAAACTGGCAGGAACTTTGTTTCAAAGTTTCAGCTTGTTTCACAGGCAGTTGCCTTTGTAAATGGTTCATTCATTCATTGCAGGACCAGGAGGGCCAAAACTGAGTGAAAGAAATTTCTATTGCTAGAGAAAGAAACATGTTGTTAGAGAAAAAGAATGTGAGCTCTATGACAACAGTTAAAAGAAAAAGAAAAAGAAAACTTTTTGGATCACTACTGCATAAGGAAGCTAAACCAAGGCCCAGCAAATAGTGGACACTCAATTATTTTTGAGAAAATAAAATTAAAATTTTGAAAAGCTGAGAAAAAATAGGATTATTAGTTTGGATTGGGGTTTAAGCAAAACAGGCTCTATTGAGGTCACCGTATTCTGGTTTTGGTGGCTGGGGTGGGATAGAGCCTTTGAAAAATGATCAGATAGCTTTAGGAAGAAATTCATCTTCCAAATGAGGGATCTAGTAAGACGGTATTTTTTAAAATTGTGATAGAATATACATAATATAAAATTTACCATTTTAACTGTGTTCACATGTACAGTTTAGTAGTAGTAAGTACATTTACACTATTGTGCATCCATTGCCACTACCCACCTCCACAACCCCTTCTTCTGAAACTGAAACTCTGTACCCATCAACCAAGTCCCCACACCACCCTTCCCCCATTGATGGGAACCAATATTCTATTTTCTGTCTCTATAAATTTAAGTATTCTACATAGCTCACATAAGTGCAATCATACAGTATTTGTCCTTTTGTTACTGGCTTTTTCACTTGGTAAAACATTTGTTCATAAACCTAGATTGGGTATACACAATATGTAATTTGTACCAATGAAGAGTAGATTACTATTTGTATAAGCAGAACCTCTTAGTCCCTTGTTAGAGTGTTCTTCTTTTTTTTTTAATCAGGCCTGAGTTAAGTGCGGACCATAATTGGAACTTCTTTATTGTAGTTTATGATGAATGCCTAGTTTCTAAGATGGGACATGAAACTTGAGGCACAGTGATAGCTCACAGCCTGAGGGTGATATTTGTATGTTGGTACTACTAAAATAGGCATAATGGATATGTTTGTAATGTCAAGAAATTGTTTATTTTTTTTTAGGATGGAAAATTTGTCAGACGTACTGACCTTATGGAGTATTTTCCAATAAGAAAAAGTTACTCACACTGATTGATAGCATTAATGTAAGTTTAATTGCTTGGTGTGTCTGTAGTATAATTTTTCTTTTCTGTAAAGGTAGGTCAACACATTAGATGGATTAAGAATCTCATTTTAATTGGAGCCACAAAATATCATTAATTATATCCCCACGGGAGTCCCTCTGGATTGAACTACGTGTATTGAACTCATAGATTAAACAGCGTAATCCTTTTACTTCTCTAAAGGAGTATAGCATATTTATTTTTCAGTTATAGTCTTTAAAATGCACACTTACATCATTTTTTCTAGCTGACTATAAGATTTGTAAAGCATGTGATCTCACCTATAAGTGGACATTAATCAACAAAACAAACAAGTAAGCAAAATATAACCAGAGAAATTGAAATAAAGAACATACTGATAGTAACCCGAGGGGAGGTGGGAGGGGGATAATGGAAGAAAGAAGGGAAATGGTCATCAAGGAACATGTATAAAGGACCCATGGACAAAGCCAAAGGGGGGTAGGATTGAGGGTGAAAGATGGGGATAGGTGGGGTGGGGGAAGTGGGGGGGGGGGAATGGAGACAACTGTACTTGAACGACAATAAATTTTTTTAAAATTGTTTTGTTAATCTCTTTCATAAAAATGTGTCTTTTCAAATGCGTATTTTATCAGTAGTACTAATACTATTAATAGGCCATACAATATCGTTTACCTAAAATCAACATTCTGTGGTAGATTCTCATTTTCTATTTTTTGATGGGACAAAATTATAACCAGGTTATCTTTATATGTCAAGTCACTTTACAAAGAATCCTCATGTACACTATAGTAAAAGGATTTCAGAGTCCCTTCAGAGAAATTGACTTGTCCATTTGTGTTCCTTCTAGCAAAATTGTGCTCATAATACAGTATTCCAACTTCCCAAATGTGCTTTGAAACATTCTTACTGTAGGTAAATTCAAAATAGAATTTTACCTTTCTTTATAGCTCCATTTGCTCTCTGGAGATCAATATGAAGTTAAGGCAATTCTTTGTAGTTCTTTTAAAGTTTATGTGATTTTCCCTAGAAAGAGTTAGATGTGTCGATGACTGTTGCCTATCAAAATGTTTTTATTATAAATTGTAAGACAGTTTCTTCTATAGAACTCCCCATCCAATGCTGCTTGCCTATGGAAGGTAAATGTCCAGATTTGCTGGATATGATCAGTAGTAAAGCCGTTGAGGACCTTTTTAGAACCAGCCACACTATTCCAGTGGGTTCTCCATCAACTGAGAAACAAATAAAATTCAGGTACCAAATATAATCTCCTTTCCACTCCCCACTTTGAAAATCTGTGTTGAAGGAAATGATTTAGATCATCCATCAGAATTACCTTTTTATTTCTTTTCATTCCAGAATCATCCTGTTACTGAGCAGAGAAAGCCTGCTTCCAACCTCTGGGCCTCCACCTATTACTTGGACATCAGAAAACAGAACATGGTTATTCAGAGTAGATAGGTTGAGTAAGAGCTGGGTTAGATAACTCAACACATTAATCCTGCCTTCAAAGGCAATATGGACCAGTGGATCCTATACTCTTTCCCTCTCACCAATCAGGTAAAGGGCTAGCCAAGGGTCAGTTACAAAGAGAGTTAGCTAAGAAGAGATATTTACCAGTGCTTCCAAAAAAGTAGCGCTTGCTATTTTATGCACCAGCCACAATTTGGGACAGGGGAAATGATGGTGCCTCCTGAAGGGAGGCCATCAATAAGCTTGTCTTTTGTTTGCTTCTCTTGTTAACTTCTACTGTTTCCTGTCCCTCAATATCATCTACATTTGGGTATGAAATATCCCAACCCTGGGGTATTTCATATGGTGCCCGTACATTTTCCTCTGCTTCTCATTTTGTACTCTCTCATTCTTTGCCTGATAAACTGGTTATTACTTGTCTTTAGGACCCAAGCACAGTCTCTCCATTAAGTCTTTCTTGACTCCTCCAGATAGACATGACTCTCAACTTCATGTCCTTCTGGTTCCTAATACTTATCTCACTATACTCACTAAAATGTGGTGCAAGTGTTTTTTGAATGTCTGTCTCCCTAAATAGATTCTAAAAGCATAGAAAATACCTGGCATATAATGTGTTTGTAAATAAATGAATTAATGAATGTATGAATAATTAGTAAGAAGCCAGAAGTCCAGGGTTCTAATATGAGTTTTGCCAGTAACTTTCTTATATCCGGTCTTTTATTTAATGACTATTTAAACATCTATTATATAACATTTTAAAAAATATTTTATTGATTATGCTATTACAGTTGACCCATTTTTACCCCTTTATTCCTCTCCACCCTGCAGAACCCCTCCCACCCTCATTCCCCCCACCCTTTAGTTCAGGTGCATGGGTCTACATATAAGTTCTTTGGCTTCTACATTTCCTATATTATTTTTAACCTCCCCTGTCTATTTTCTACCTGACATTTATGCTACTTATTCTCTGTACCATTTCCCCCTTTCTCCCCCTCCCACTCCCTGATAACCCTCCATGTGATCTCCATTTCTGTGATTCTGTTTCTGTTCTTATTGTTTCCTTAGTTTTTTTTTTTTTTTTTAGACTCTGTTAATACTAACTGTGAGTTTGTTGTCATTTTACTGTTCATATTTTGATCATCTTCTTTTTCTTAGATAAGCCCCTTTAACATTTCATATAATAAGGGCTTGGTGATGATGAACTCCTTTAACTTGACCTTGTCTGGGAAGCACTTTATCTGCCCTTACATTCTAAATGATAGCTTTGCTGGAGAGAGCAATCTTGAATGTAGGTCCTTGCCTTTCATGACTTCAAATACTTCTTTTCCTCCCCTTCTTTCCTGTATGGTTTCTTTTGAGAAATGAGCTGATAGTTTTATGGGCACTCTTTTGTAGGTAACTCTCTCCTTTTCTCTAGCTGCTTTTTAGATTCTCTCCTCATCTTTAATCTTGGATAATGCTATTACAATGTGCCTTGGTATGTGCTTCCTTAGGTCCAACTCCTTGGGGACTTTCTGAGCTTCCTGGACTTCCTGGAAATCTATTTCCTTTGCCAGATTGGGGAAGTTCTCCTTCATTATTTGTTCAAATAAGTTTTCAATTTCTTGCTCTTGTTCTTCTGCTGGCACCCCTATGATTCAGGTATTGGAATATTTAAAGATGTCCTGGAAGTTCCTAAGCCTCTCCTCATTTTTTTGGAATTTTTGTTTCTTCATTCTGTTCTAGTTGAATGTTTCTTTCTTCCTTCTGGTCCAACCTGTTGATGTGAGTCCTGGTTTCCTTCCCTTCGTTGTTGGTTCCCTGTGCATTTTCCTTCATTTCACTTTTCATAGCCTTCATTTTTTCCTCTAATTTGTGGCCATACACAACCAATTCTTATTTGAGTTGAATATCTTGATTACCAGTTCTTTGAACTGTGCATCTGATAGGTTGGCTATCTCTTTATCACTTAGTTGTATTTTTTCTGGAGCTTCAATCTGTTCTTTCATTTGGGCCATTTTTTTTTGTCTTGCTGTGCTTGTTATGTAGTAAGGGGCAGGGTCTTAGGTGTTCACCAGGATGGGGCAATCCGTGTGGCTGTGTTGTGGGACAGTATGTGGGGGAGGGTTCTGAGAGGGAACAGTGCCACTGGCTCTGCTCTCTGTCAGTTTTCAGTCACTTCCCCTGCTACCCACAGTCAAATTGGGGTCTTCTGGTGCTGATTCCTAGATGGGTGGGTGTGTGTACATTCTAGGACCCTGTGGGTCTCTCCAATGAACTCTTTGGTGAGGCTGGGTGTTTCTCCCACTGCCTCCTCAACCCCCACAGGTGTTTTCAATGAGAGGTTTGAGGCTTTATTTCCTTGTGCTGGAACCCTGGGTTGCACAGTCTGTCTCAATTCTCAGTTATTCCTCCCAGTTTATCTGCACATGAATGTGGGATCACCCTGCCTGCCAGCCACTGTTTTGCTGGGTCAGCCAACTGCTGCCTTGCTGTGTGTCCTCTCTGCCCAGCTACCCATCTCCACCCTCTTACTGGTCTGGATGAATGTTTCTTCTTTAACTCCTTGTTTGTCAGACTTCCATACAGTTTGATTTTCTGTCAGTCCTGGTTGTTGTTTTTTTGGTTTTAAATTTGTTGTTCTTCTTTTGGTTGTGCGAGGAGGCACGGTATGTCTACCTATGCCTTCATCATCATGGAAGTTCTGTTTTTATTATACAACTTTCATAGTTATATGCTATGGCTGAAACTACTTATTTAATTAATGTAATCAACCCAGTAATCACTTACTTATTTTTTGTGTGTGTCAATGAGCTTTATGTTAGGTGAAAAGTAGTTACAGGGGTAAGCAAGGCCCTTACCCATGAGTTTACATACTAGAAATAAAGAGTGCCAGCCAAACAAGGATATTCCTATTAGGATATAAGTACAATCATGGAGAGTACCAACCTAAAGACAGAACAACATGCATGGTAATGCATGTTAGATTCTAGAAGTAGAAGTGATCTGTAATTTAGTGTGACAGAAGTAAATTCATATTTACTGGGGGGTAAATGATAAGAGCTAGCCTTAAATGATAAATTTATAGCATTAATAGCACTACCACTATGTACCAGGCAATGATATAAGTACCTGCAGATGACTCATATGCTTCTCGTCACCATCCCATTTCACGTATGATAACACTAAGGTGAGGTTAGGATGGAAGAAAACAGAAGGAATATGACTTGATATAGGTCATAACCTTGTGTCTTAAGTTAATAAGCTTGGATTTTAGTTTGTGACAGTGGAAAACTGTTGCAGAACCTTAAGTATCATCAGATTTGTGTTTTCCATGAGGAAAGTTCATTACGCAGGGGAGGGCAAGGACTTACTACCCCAGATGATGTCAACCTTAGTAGTAGTCATTATTAATAAAATAGAGACCGTTGGTTTGAGAGTAGTAAAAAAGTCAGAGACAGTAAGAGGAGAAGTGCTAGATTGGATGATTCACTAGATATGTGGTTTCAAGAGTAAGAGTAGCATAATACCTCATGTGTAGGTTTAGGAAAAAAAATTGCCATTCACGAGGAAATAAGATTAATATAGAATATGGAGAACCAAGAGGTTTGAGTGGAGGAGGTATGTATTATAGACATGCTGAACTTCAGGTAATAGTGATCACAAGTGGGAATATCCGATCTGTATTTGTCTGTACAGACATGGAGAGGAAGGTGAGGAAAGAGACCATGTGGCCAATGCCAGGGAAGGAGAGCTACAAGAGCACATAGCAGGACCCTCCATCTGTCATTGGCTGGTGGTCAAACAAGGCCTTCCAGAGATCATGATCTTAAGTGATATACAGAACTTCTCTTAGCAACAATTTTTCAAATTCAATTGCAACGCTCGAACCTTAACGTTTACACAAGTTTTATGACACTACAAGAGGCGTTCTTCAAAAATGTAGTAAGAATTGACATTGGTGGTCAGTGAAAATGACTTTGGAAAGCTACATCACCCTAGGTGCTTCTTAAAATATACAAGAAAAATCAATATATACTTGGCATAATTTACCACTAAATGTACTTCAATATTCTCAGGACTAAAGTCAAATTTCTGGCAGATTTGGGAACTGTTCATCAAAGTGTTTAATAAGAATTATAATAGCTAATACTTATTGAATGAACACTACATGCTAGGCAGTTATGTAAATTTCTTACGTGGATTCATTTATGTTAAGACTCATATTCAGCTTCCATTTACAGTAAGAAAGTAGAGGCACTTAAAGGTGAGAATTAGTGGAAGGAAACCCATCAGTACTTAGGCAGATCAGCTATGTAACCTGCACTACTTCTGATGACCTTGTGGCAAGCCTCTCTGAGTCCCTTCAGATAAACAGCTGACGGCTTTCTTAGCTATACTGAGCACTGATAAAATGATATTAATAGAAACATTTGAAGGCATTAATTTTTAAACATTAGATTATTCAACCGAAAACAAAGTGGAAGTTTATTTTAGTGTTTCACTCAATACTTCTAAAATAGCTGTACAATCTTCATGGCTTCACTTTTGGTTATGATTAGAGTCTGGGGATCAAACAGAAAAGTTGAGTATTGGCAAATTTAATCCTAGCAAGGATAATATCCACCAGAAGCGTTACAGTGTGAAGAGAATTAAAAGCCCAAATTAATTTTTCTGCTAAGTTTAAATGCTTTATTAGTATATAAGATGATTTTATTATATATTCACATAGTTGTTTTTAGAAGTAAGGGTGGAGTAGTGGTGGGGGGAAATGGAGACAACTGTACTTGAACAATTAAAAAGAAGAAAAAGTAAGGGGCTTGCTAGAGGGTAAGCACCAATTCCCCAACAAATATGTCCTTAAACATTAATGTCTGATCTATCACATTTTCTCTTCCTCCTGTTGTTCAGGACAGCCACAAGACAGTCAGACTTACCCCATTATGGGATTTATTACCCAGGATGACTTCTGTGCTCTTTTCTTTTATTTACCTGCAAGCACAGAATGGTAGCACAATCTGCCCTTTTTTAAAAAGTATATTTCATTGATTATACTATTATACTTATCCCATTTTTTCTCCCCTTCATTCTCCTCCACCCTGATCCCACCCCTACCAGCATCCCCCCTTCTTAGTTGATGTCCATGGGTTGTACATATAAGTTCTGTATTTCCTATACTATTCTTAACCTCCACCTATTTATTTTCTATGATTCATTGATGCTTCTTATTCCCTGTACCTTTTCTCCCATTCTCCCCACTCCACCTCCCCACTGATAACCCTCCCTGTGATTTCCATTTCTGTGATTCTGTTCCTGTTCTAGTTGTTTGCTTAGTTGTTTTTGTTCTTTTAGTTTCTGATGTTGATAGTTGTGAGTTTGTCATTTTATTGTTCATATTTTGATCATCTTCTTTTTCTTAGATAAGCCCCTTTAATATTTCATATAATAAGGGCTTGGTGATGATGAACTCCTTTAACTTGACCTTGTCTGGGAAGCACTTTATCTGCCCTTACATTCTAAATGATAGCTTTGCTGGAGAGAGCAATCTTGAATGTAGGTCCTTGCCTTTCATGACTTCAAATACTTCTTTTCCTCCCCTTCTTGCCTGTATGGTTTCTTTTGAGAAATGAGCTGATAGT